>JAODAL010003178.1:0-178868 GCA_025379985.1 Phyllomedusa bahiana
CGACAGAGGTTAAGCTTACCGGCCCCATATTTTCCTGGAAACACTTTTTGACCCCTTTTTGAATATTGGCACCCCATTTGCTAATTTTATGCAGGTTTTAAAAAAAAGGACAAAAATTTTATAAAATCCCAAGATGCAGCAGTACCCATTATTAAACTTTTTTTTTTTTAAACTTTTTTTGGGGGTGATTGGCGTTGCTAATGGGTTTACATGTGTTTTTTTTTCTTTCACTTTTACATCTATTATATCGCTGCTACAATACATTGCTGTAAAATTTTTGTACTGCTAAAGTATTGTCGCTGTTTTAAAAACACATCAGCGGGGAACCCCGGGGGCCTTTTGGGCATGGGGGCCATGGGAATTCGGGTGTAATGGGGCCCCATTTGAGAGATAGGGTGGGGCTCTCCCTCTTATTGCCCCCAGATTTAATTGACCCACGGCATTAAGGGGGTTAATCGCCATTTCTGAGGACAAACCCCTAAATTTTTACAAACTGTTTTCCCCGCAGCGACGTGAGGCCCAAATTTTTTTAGCCTGCAAGATTAACTTGCCTTAAATTTAGGGTAATTTGTCGGGAAGGGGGGTTTTAATTTTAAATTAATTTTCCCAAAACCCCCCCCACTTTCTTTTTTTTATGACATTTTTAGAAATAATGTTAACCTCTTTTGCCAAAACCCCAAATTTTTAAAAGTCGGGTGGAAAAGTGGGAAAAAAACCTCATATGCCCATGTTTGCACGGTTTTTGGTTTTTGTGACCCTTGTGAGGAAAAAATTTACTCAAATATGAAAAGTATCCCCCCTCCAAAACCCTTTATAAAATCAAGTCCCGATTCACAAAAACCCCCCCTCCCCCCGGAAAGCCCCCAATTTAAATTTGCCCCCAGCTCAGACCCCCTTGTTTAAAAGGGGCCCGCCCCGAAAGGAAGAAATCAATTATCAAAGTCATTTAGCCCATGAACCCCAAGGGCAGGGTGTGAATCCCCACAAGGGGGGCCCCGCACAACAAAGGAAACTCAAATTCCCTTAATTAGCACCTTAAACACATGGGGTTTTCTCAGACCTGGAAAAAACAAAGACTTTGGTTTAGACCCAGGGGGCCCCAAAAACTTCAGAAAAAATTTTTTGGGAGGGGGGCCCTTCTTAAAAATCCAACCGGTTCATATTTTAAAATATGAAAAATTTCCACCCTCCCGCTCCACTTCCCGCTGTTCTAGGGTCAGGGGAAAGGTAGAAACACAAAACTGGGCCCTTTGGAAACCCCATAGGATAGGGCCCTGCCTTGGTTTCCCCCGGGGTAGCTTAGGCCCCACCGGGGTTTTTTTTTGGGGCCAAATGGCCCCAGTTTTGCCCCCAATGCCCCGCCCGGTACGGTCCCCCTTTTTGTGTTTCAGCAAAAAAAACATGGCCAAGGGGGGAAGAAATTTTGTAGACCATCCCAAGGGGGTTTTGGGGGGAGGTAGGGGGCCCACATGGGGTGTCCCATTACGGTTAAACAGAAGTCCCGGTCTGCCCGTGGGCTTTAGGGGGGGTGTACCCAAACAGAGCATTACAGGAGCATCCACACAGGGCCCAAACAACATTACCCCCCCTGTGGGCCCCGCACCCGGGCAAAAACCCCAAGGGAAATGGACAAATCTTACTGGCCGGGTTTTTTTTAACCATTTTTTATATTTCCCCCAATATTGTCTGTCTAGTGCGCCCTCCAAAGGGAATTAAAACTATAAACTTTTAATTTTGAGTAGTCCCGTTTGATAATTGAACTAACCCGCCTTATTTCTCGGTCTTTAAAATTTTAGCTAAACCCCCAAAACTGGGTTCCCGGCATTTTGTTGTAAGACGGGAACGGGGCCAGTCTTTTAACCAAACGAGGAGCTGGGGGGCAGTTTATTTGGCATGCGCCCTTTAACCAACGTGGGGAAAAGGATCTCCCCAGCCGTTCAGGGGTTTGGGGTGAAGGGTGCCTCTCGACCCCTGGGGGCTTCCCGTGCCGGGGTAGATAGGGGTTGATGTAAACGGTATCTGGTAACCTTCCACGATACACCCCAAGTCAGGCCCTTGACCCTCAAGTGGGCCGGGAGGGGGGTTTTTTGACCCGACATGGGTTTTTCTTTATTCCGCAGGTCGGTACAATTCTGTTTTTGTATTCTCTTGTTTTTTGACTTTACGCTCTAGCGTCATTTTCTGCAGCCAATAACTTGTTTTTTTTTTATCTATGGACCTGAGGGCTCATATTTTGCGGGCTGAAGTGTTTTTATTGGTACCATTTGGGGATATCTGTAACTTCTTGATCACTTTTTATTTCCAATTTTCTGGAGATGTGAAATGACAAAAAAAAAACCAAAAAAACAACAACTTGGAATTTTTTTTTCTTTCTTCTACAGTGTTCATACGGTGTACAGGATAAATGATGTTATACTTTAATAGATGCAAGTTTTCTAGTTTTGTGTGTTAAATGGCAAAAGATAGATGCTTCACCACTAGGTGGCGTGATTGTTTATACAGCCTTCAGCCTAGTATAAACAATAAAAATAAAAAGCACTTTTAAAAAAAGCATTTCATATAAACATTTTCTGAAACCCATTTTTTGTGTTTTTTTTTATTTTTTTGAAAATGTAGACGTTGTTGGGGTTGGGTTTTTTCAAAGGGCACAAAACATGGTTCTTATTTGGGGAACCATTTTGGAGTAAATGGGACTTAATATTTAATGGCATAAGGGGTCTAAAGGGTTGAAGACGTGGGATCAGATTTATCCTTGATCCTAGTCTGTCAGTCAACGCCGGACCCCCTCAGCCATTGTGCGAGCACAGCTCCGATGCCAATGCGATCACCATAGTGTACCAATATGTCATGGTGCCTAGTGATTTAACGCACCATATGTCAGCCTAAGTCATGGTGCGTTAAATCACTAGGCACCAGGACATACAGGTATATCATGGTGCCTTAACGAATTAGCTTATTTTGAGAATGTTTTTTGTATCCCTGGAAAACCCCAGACAATTAACTGTAATGATGGAATGTTTGCTTGACCGATATCATAGTGCTATGATGTCAAAAGCCAGTTTTTCTAAGACGGTTTTTGCAAAACGATGCTCATTATTTATATAGGGTAAAAGACATTCTATATATATTGATGATCTAGATTCAATGCCACTAAATTAAATATATTCATTAGCCCAGTGCCCAATCATACTGGCTGCCATGGTGCAATGGATTCTTAATCAGAATCTGACCAGTATTTTACGTTTGTCGTGTGGCTGTACCCTAACAGTATGCAAGGATGAGATGGCTTGGATCTGCTCTTCCTAGTATTTAAAAGGGGAGAGTGTCCAAGCTGCTTCTGTCTGAAGCATTGAGGGGGTTGCAACTATAAAGTCCAAACAAAGCATAAACTGCAGCGTTACGAGAGGCTTGACATTGCCTTGTAACCTCTCAAGTACACAGGTGCTAAGAAAACAGTTAGAGGCACATGCCTCAATACATACGGCACGTCTCTGAATACTTGTATACTGTACATAAAGCGCACAACTGGTGTGGATTTCTGCTATTATTTAAGCCAATTTTAATAAAATTGCTGGACTATGGTAGGCACCATTACTAAGCTCAGCCCACTTCTTTGGAAAGTGGCATGAATAGAACCCAAGAGAGGGAAAGCTGAACATGTTTGCACATACCAGGCTTGCACAAAAACTTGCCTTTTTTTCCACCACAGCGGTGGTGGCAAAAATGTAATTAATCCTTTCAAATGTCTTAAAGGGTTTATCCAACCAAAAATGTAGGCCCTCATTTACGAGGCATTCATTAGGCAGTCTACAAAGCACCAGATTGATCACAGTGGCTCGTGTGGATTGATAAATGGGCGCAGCTTTAGAGTTGTTTAACTTTTCAGACCAGTTTCAATTGCTTATTTTTGACAACAGAATTGTCGGGTACAGGCTGCGCCAAAAAACTGCCACTTTTAGCTCATTTTAAGACTTTTCTGGTGCAACCACATTACATATGAGGGCCATTGTTCTGAGCTACATCGAACTCCAAATTATGAGCACTTTTTAAACAAATATTGTCTATATAACCACATAGTCCAGGAACAACATTAGTACAGGGCCACCTGGTGTTCCTTTTTTAATAGCTTTACTGTGTCCTCCTGAGGTGGACATACTTTAAGTTGATCTTTTCTTATTGCTGGTATGTGGATGAGTACCTAGCGCTGTGAGCCGGCCTGGAGCTTCAGTGTCTTCTCTGCTTCCAAGAGATGGAGAAGACACTGCAGCTGGCTCACCACACCAGTGATACTTCGCTGTACCTGATGGAGAACTGAGAGAAGCAAGACTTACGGCTTGTTCACACGGCTTATTTGGACGAGGTTTTGGACAAGGTTTTCAGAGCATTTCCGCTCCCAAAACCTCGCCTGAAACACGCTTCTTCAGAAGAGGCTTTAGAGGCGTTGCTTGGCGAGGTTTTGGATGAGATTTTGGACGTGGCTTTCACCCATACAAATTAATAGCCAGGACAAAAACCGTGGCGAAAACCGCACCCAAAACGCGCCGAAAACCGCGCCTAAAACACACTTCAAGAATTGACATGACACTTCTTTTTCAGTGCTTCCAAAAAAGCGTGTAAATCCTCATCATGCGTCAACTACAATGAGGTTTTACATAGGAATCAATGAAATGAACTGGGGGCGTTTTGGATGAGAAAACGCTTTGAAAACCTCATCCAAATAAGCCGTGTGAACAAGCACTAAGGGACTCATTTATGAAAATTGTCTAAGTCTGTCCTTGTTGCCCATAGCAACCAAACAGAGCTCAGCTTTCTTTTCTTCTACTCTTCTGGATAAATGAAAGCTGAGCTCCGATTGGTTTCTATGGGCAACAAGGACAGTTTTCATAAATGAAGCCCAAAGTGTCTGTGTCCACCTTAGTACATTTACTGAGATAAACACAGGAAAGTTTTCAAACACAGCAGGTGACGCTGTAGTAACACTACTCCCGGACTATCTGGTGATATGAGCATTTTATTAAGTGTAAATACAACACATGTTCTTAATTTGTGGCCAGATTTAACTATAAAAGCAGCATTGTTGATGGGAAAACCCCTTTAATGGAAACTCCTCACAACCTTTCAGGGATCTCAAAAATGTGGAATCCTCAGTCAATAACCCATGGACCTATCAAATTAATGTTAATCAGGCATAGAACTATTTTTGTTCCCATGCTTGACTATTAGTTCTCCAAGACCCCCAGATGCCCAAATTAAAGGGGTTTTGCCACGAGTGCGGAACATGTCTGCCGCTGGCCGCTCTTGCACAGTCACTCCATTCTAGTGTAAGGGATTTCTAAGTACAACCGAGCAGTGCGTTCGGCTATGGTCAGAACTCCCATAGAACAGAATGGAGAGTTGTGCGCAAGCGCGACCTACTCTCCAGTCTGCACTGTGAGATTCGGGGGCCCAATCCCAAGATAGGTGCGGGTCCCATAGACATCACTGTCTATCAGACAATGATGGCATATCCTAGCCATATGCCATCATTGTCTATGGTGGCAAAACCTCTTTAAAGGGGTTGTCTCACTACATTGATTCATCTTACCTCAGTTCTGTTTTCTTGGTTTCTCTTTAAATTTAGGGGAGTGTTTACTGGCTTCCACTAGGCTGCAGTAGAAGCCAGGTCTGTAACTATAGCAACCAGTGCTGACAGCCTATCAGGATAGATCAAACAGGTCTGTAGCTATAGCGACCTGAGGAGCTCCTGCAGAACATACAAGAAGGGATATCTAGGAATAGGTAGGACACTTAATGGGAAACATATTGCAAAGTGACTTGATTTTGCAAGACCTTTAACATAAAAAGCAATCTTTGTAGCGAGACAACCCTTTTAATGAACATTTACAGTATAATAAGTCTTTACCCACCTAGCAGGTCTCCATAAAACGTAGATGCACAAAGAAACAGCCATACATTTTCATACAAAATATTTTATTGTTTTTGAAAACATTAAAAAAAAATTTTGAGCACTTTCCATAAAAAAAACATAACTGAAATTCTACTGCAATTTTAAACTACTGTAGTTTCAGCAGTACAACAGACAACAAAACAAGGAGTCGTTTTTTCGCTTTTTTTAATTGAATATGAAAGGATGAAAGGGAATTATGTGCTGCAGTTTAAGCACATTACGTTGGGTCTGTACAGCGACTCAGATACAACGCAAACGATAATCTTCCTTTCATTGTCCATAGGTCTGAGTATTGCAACTTTTTGCAAAATGATCTTACGATACCATATTAGGATCCGAAGGTCATTTAGTATTTCATTTTAAAACACTAAAATAGTAATTTAAAAAGTAAAACACAAAGAAACAAAAAAAATATATTCAACAACTAATATTAGTTAAAAAAAAAAAAAAAGATAAAACAAAACAAAAAAAACAACTGAATAACAATGCTTGTCTGGTAAACACAGAACAAGTACAGCAAAAGTGGTTACAGGAATATACTGAGACTGTACAAGGTAATACACACATGCACATTTTGTGATCATGTATTAACACGGTGAAGCAAATAAACTTAATTTCTTCCTGCTGTAATATTCTCATGTAAGAGAATAAGAAATATAAATATCTCACTGAGATTAATGCACATTGCTACATAAGACAATTGTCTGTCATTTTTATGACATTCCGCATTGTTTTTTTTATTTTTAATATAATGAAATTCATCACTTTTTTTTTTCTTTTTCTAGTTTAACTCTGGGGCAAAATAGTTGCATTTATCCAAAAAGAGGTGCGTGCCACAGGTTCAAAAGAAGTTTAGTGCAAGAAGTGAACCTGAGAACTTCTTTGTAATTAATCCTCTTCTTTCCAAGAACTGTTCCTATAGGGACAAGATGCATGAAACCTCTTTTTAAGTAGTTTACAGGCAATAAGAACAGGCACTGCTCCAAGAAAATGCCTTCCAGCAAAATGTAAAGTGTTTGCTGCAATACTGTACATATAACGCTCTGCCAATTTTTATAGTATCTCAAGGTTAGCAAATTGAGCTTTCACCGCAAGAAGAGCCTACCTTACACATTCGGCAAACAGTGCAAAATGGTCAAGCGGTAAAAAGATCAGAAAGCATATATTCTTTTTAACTACTATAGATTAAACAGTAAATTACTAGCTATGGTCCAAATGCCCTTGATATTTTTTTCAAATCACAAGTTGCCTCAAAAATGGCTGCTTAGACCAAAATAATTCAAATTACCCTTTGGGTTTATTTTTCTTCCACTTTTTCGTCTTTTAATACTTTGGTACGCAATAGTGCTCCATCTCAATGTACAATAGTGAAAAGTACTAAGAGCAGGTACTGAAGAAAAAAAAAAATGAAAATACCAGCAAACACATATAAGAACAGCCAAGTAAACTCACTATCACAATCAGGTTTACAGAGCTCTGAATTGGCCGTAGCACCTTTTGGTAAAATGATATACAACGTTTATCATCTATTTTGCTTTTTTTTCTTATTTTTTTTTTATTTTTTTTCTTTTTTTAATGTTTTTTTTAAACAACGAAAGCTGGCGAAGATAAAACACAATCAATATTTAATATTCTATACAACTACAACTTCCATTAGACTATGAATTGGGCCAACACTGTAGTCAGTGGGGGTTCTGAAATTTTACTCTGCAAAAGTATAGTTATGAAGTGCTGCCAAAGATAAAACAATAGTTTCGGAGATGTGAGCATATCCAAGCTTGTACACTGAGCTAAAATTCCTTACATGCAAAAACAGAAAATAGCTTACTTTTAAATGGCATGTTTGATAATAGAACTCATGGGAGAAAGCTGCTTAAACATACAGCAATCTTAGATCATTGAGATAAGAAAGTGACTGATGCAAAATAAAAATAAAAAATCTCCATAGGAAATAAGTGTTCCTACGTGTTGTATCTGGTATTCAGGAATAATTTTTTTTTTTTACTCCCTAATTATAAAAGTAGGTTAGCCACTGCTCGGCATGCAAGCATCTTCAGTAAAATGGAGTAAGAAATGAAATGTTATTCTCAGTCCATTACTAACTTTTCTGGGAAATTAAACACATGCGACAAAGACACAGTTTCTAATATGTACAAATATTAGAAATCTCAAAGCTTAACATTGGTTCCAGTTCAGAAGGATAAGTCAGAGGAAGTACCTTCTTAAATGAAAGTAGGATACTTCCCATATACTTGCACTCTACACGATTTATACCTTCACCGGAAAAGAATTACTTTCCTTTTTTCCACTTTTTTTTTCCTTTTTTTGTTTTTGAGTTTTATTTTTTGCTTATGTGGACATATCCAATATAAAAAAATTAAAATGTGTAAAAGTTAATGTGAGGTCATGTGTTAAAATAAGAATAAAAATGACAATGTACATCTTAGTGCATTTTTGTAATTTACATCTGTTGAAAAGGAGTTGTCCGCAATGAAATAAATTACATTTTTTTTCCTTTAAAATATAGATGCCACAAATGATATGGTATTTTCATGGGTACTCGAGTCACCACACTTCTACAAAATGGGCAGTTGCTGTTGTTCATTGCCTTTAACCAAAATGTGTACAGGGCATGTAAGCAGTAGCAGGTTGTCTAAAACGGTTACAATTATTTTACTTGGTGTAGCAATAAGAACAAAAATAAAACAAAAACCATAAAATGGACTTAATACTGGCTCATCAACTGCCCAATGCACCGCAGATCAAATGATTATCATGTCAAGAACAGATGAAATATAGCGAACCTGTGCAGCAAACTTTTTTGAAAACCTCATAATTATAAATGTTTCTGCTGCGGGAGGCACTTCCATTAAGACAAATACAATACATATGTCTTTAGATACAGTGTGCTACATGTTATAAAACACAATTTAACCCAACATTTCAACAGTAGGATGGTCCTTGCTTTCTATCCATTCAAATCCAGCTGAGGTCATAGAGTTAATCGATTCATTACAGATCTGCTGGAACAAAGGGTCATTGTTCAGCTCCTCCAGTGTAGCTTCATCGTCCGGTACATGCTGTCGTCCTGGATCAAACAACAAGTTCGGATCTAAAGTGTTCAAATCATTGATGCTGCCTGAGAGATCAGAAGACAACCGGATGTCGCTGGAGAAATCAGAGGCATTGTTCAGATCTGAAGCCACTTGAACAACAAGTTGCTGGTTGGTTTGGAGGCTTTCCCCATCTAACAGGTCTTTAACAGTGCTATTGAAATCTAATTGTTGCTCTCCAATTTCTGATTGTGCTTGATTATCTCCAGTAGTAAAACCAATGGGATCAGTACTGCTGTTCTTTGTGAGGTAAGCTGGCGTTTGGAATTCATAAGCTGAAGTGCTGGAATTCATCATATTCTGTTGATTGGCACCAGAAAACATGGGAGATGTTTCCAAAATCTGAGTGAGATTCATTCTTGCAGTATAGTTAGAAGGCATATTGTTGATTCCCAACCCTCGCACTGCATCATCACGGTCAGAATCCAGTTTGTTTAGTAAAACATTAGTGATGTTCTGGGTGTTACTTTGTTTCTGTAGGGATGGGAAAGCGGTCTGCATCATTACAGTTAAAGGGACTGACTGACTTCGTTGCGCTATGCTGTTGGCACTGGTGTCAGTCTGGACATTTGCAAGTATGTTTTGAACTTCTGGAGTTACCATGGACCCAAAAGCAGTCACGTTCGATCGAGAAGCATTTGAAATGGGGCAATTTGTGTTCCCACTTAAATTACGTTGGCGGTGAACAGCTGGGCTGACGCTACGACACCTGAAATTATTATTTCCCGTTGTACCTGATCCTTTGTTGTCTAGAGGAGCAGGGACGGCAAAGCCCTCCTGTTTGCTGGTGCTGCTTATTGAATGCAGCTGATGCTGCACAGGAGAGACAGGAGTCAAACGACCAAAATGAGTGTCATGATGTCTGGATTGAGACTGATATGACTGACCAGGCACAGCAAACGCGTGTGGCTTTCTGAAACTGTCTTCTACCAGCTCCTTATAACTTGGAAGAATACCATGAGAGGAAACGGAAGAATTACCAACAGAGCTATATCCATTATTCATCCATTCCAGCTTTGTCTTGTCTGGATGAGTAGCCGTGGGCCTCTGCATGGGTTTAACGGGGCTACTTGAAACAATGCTAGCATCATGGTAAGCGATGCTGGAGTTTATAGGGGTGAAAGCAAAAGGATTCCTGCATTCGACTGGACTCGGAGGAACACTGCTGCTGCAGTTAGAATGTGGGGTGCCAACTGGTGTATGCCGGCTACTCCCCAACGCACTATCTACAGGTGTTGTCTGAGCTAGCCGAGAGCATGGGCTCTCTCGTGACAAACTCTGAGTGCTAGAAATCATCTCTGAAGTAGGTGTAGGAGTCAAAGTTGGAGTGGGTGTTGGAGTAGGTGTGTGAACTGGAGTTCCACTGCTATGTACTGAATGAAAGAAGTGGGCACTATTTGAATGTGTGGGCACTGGTGTACCATGGGCAGCAGATGCTTGGTTTTGTAGCACCATTCCTAAACTACCATAATTCTGAGAGTTATTGTTCATTGACATTTGCTCCTCCATAAGTACTAACTCCTCAACAATGCTGTCTTGCGTGAGATCATCATCAAATGAAAAGAAGCTGTCAGTGGTAGGAGGATCTGTGAGATCAGAGCGCTGTGGTAACTGGTTAGAAGAATGTGCTTGAAGCTGATTCAAAGATGAATCCTCAAGTTGCTGGCTGTAAGCGTCTTGTGGTAGTCCTTCAAAGTCTACAGGTTCCCACACAGTTTTTTGCAAGTTATCAGCACCAGAAGTTCCTGGCATTTCCAGGATACCAACAGTTTGAGCCTGCTCACAATTACCAGTCGTGAAATTTGAACTTTCAGCAATCTCCTGCCAAGTATTTTGATCAAAGGGGATCTCTGACTTTGAATCACTCACAAATTTGAACACATTACCTTCCAGTTTCACTTTAACATCCTGGGACGTGGCTATGAGCTCTTGGGGACGATCAGTGGTCTTTTCAACACAGCTCAAAGTATAAGTTGCTATCATCTCTGTACTATTTCTTTGCTGTGTGCCATCAGTAGGTACTAAAGCAACATTTACTGCATTATCATTTCGTGAGGTCAGTGCCTTTTGAACTTTCTTAATGCCACTAACTGCTCCTGGTCTCTGACTTTCTGAAGACAGTTGACCAATAAGAGATTTTTTCGCTGGTGGTATCTGCGAGTCCTGCACTGCAGCAGTCAAGCGTTTTCTGGGACTCTTATTAGACAATCGAATGTCCTTTCCAGCTGGATCATTATTAGTGTTTGGACTGGGACCATTGCTGAAAAAACTCGGGGATGCAACACATAGAGTCACAGTACCTTGACTGTTGCTGGCTGAGGAAACCGAAGTGCCTTCGACTAAGCGACTTTTACATTTGGTCCTTGTTCCCTCTGCCCTTTGATCAAGGGCCCTAACAGTTTGAGTGTCACGAGCAACATCGGGAGATTGTTTATCCTGATTGACTTTGGATGTAAATAACATAACCGGTGTAGCTTTTCGAGATCTAGAACCATCTGTGTTCTCTTGGCACTGTAATTGGTTCTCTTCCGTCAGTATTTCAGGCTCCGTTTTTACCTCCACCGAAGATGCCACAGGTGTACCCATCCGAGGTACAGGAGATTGCAAAGAAACCACAGTGCCATTTTTGATTTGTGGCACAGTCCTACTGTCATCAACTGAACTCCCACTGCTGTTTACAGGCGGTGTTTGTTTCACAGAAGTAGTAGCATTACTAGGAGCAAGCGATATCGTGGTCATTTTCACAACATTCAGAGCACTGACATGTGATGCTGGCACCACATTTTTAATCGGGCTACTGGTGATAACCACAGTGGTGGGTGAACGGATCGTCAAAAGGATTAGAACTGGCTGGCTTAGGCAATATCTGAGCGTAGCGATGTCTAGCAGATCGATCACCAACAGGACTTGCTGGAACATTTTGGGGAGTCTTTGGTGACTGCTTTACAGACTGCATGTGCTGAGTGACTACTTGAACATTTAGCGGTAGAACCTTCCCCTCAGAGGATCCAATAGGACTAGGCGAGGTCACAAGTGGCCGTGTTCTTTGTACCTGTTACAAAGAAATGTAACAGTTTAGTATAAAGAAGCTATGATAAACATCAGAAATTTACAGTTTCACAAAAAAGAACCCTCCTTTTGTCAACAATGGGAGAATGTATTGGGTCTTTCCTTTACCAATTCACAGTGGGAACGGTGTTTTCAATTAACCCATAGACAAGCCATTGCGTCCAGACATCGGAAAACCTGCTATAAGGTCCTGTCTAGATGTTGTAGAGTCCCTGGGGTATTACATAGATGGGTCACATCGGTCTCATGTGAATGTTGGAGATGCGGAAAAGAAGAGGGCACCACGTTACATATTTGGTGGGGGTGCTCTTAGCTCATAGGTTTCTGGGCCTCAGTAATAGAGGTAATTAGGGAGGCTACGGGGGTCTCGATTCCAAATTTGCCAGAAGAACTGTTGCTTTTTATGCTTGACATGCGTGTTGGTAAATTTAAAAAATCCCTCCTTAAACACCTGCTACAAGCTGCCAAAATAGTAATATCGCGCAAGTCTTCCGTTCCCACAACCATTGAGAATTAGTTTGCAGACATCAGTTTCATACAAAGGATGGAGGAATGGATTTCTCAAACTCCTGAACAAGTACATACATTTAAAAAAAAAACTGGCTCTGTTGGTCCACTTTTAGGACCTCTCTTCTGTATCTCTTAATTGCAAGTTATTGGTGCATTGGCTATCTAATCCTGGGGGTTTGGCCCTCTGCATTGTACGAGGCTCTTCTTCTCGCCGCCTTGGCGGTTCTCTTATCTTAAGGGCAGATGTATCCCAACAACAGGGGTAAAGTGTGTATATATATATATATATATATATATATATATATATATATACATATATATATATATATATATTATATATATATACATATATTATATACATTATTATATGTGTTATACACACACACACATATATATATATACACACACACACATATACTATATACACAACAACATATCACACACACACACACACATATACACACACATATATACACACACACAACACACACACACACACACACACACAACCACACAACATATATATTATATATTATTTTAATCATACAGACATACTTTTTTTCCCTCTCTCTTCCTTCTATCCTTTTTGTTTCTCCCCTCTGTGTGTGGCAATTCATCATTGTGGGTGCTTACGGTACCCCCAAGTTATTTGCATTCAATATAGCCATTTGACATAGTTGACCTTATCTTCTCTAGCTTATTCATGTAACCTTCTTTAGTCAACCCTTATTTTATCATAGTCTTATGTATGTTCTATATTCTATTTCGCAACAATATTTTGACTGCCCTTTTGTTTGTGTATTTTCATATAAGCATACACAATGTGCAATTTGTATTTTACTTTGCATTTTATTTTGCTTAATAAAAATCTTTGAATTTGGAAAAAAAAACAAAAACAAAAAAACAAATTGAGTAACTTTGCGAAATGTTTATTTTATTAAATTATGAGTTTATAGCCTGAATTAAACAGTCCAGAGATGTATCAACAATTCTGATGGATGCTATTTACTCACACACCCCTCAGAACTTGTCAAAGCTTCTATAAAGTCTTTGTAGCACTGCATTCTAAGATAGTTTTGCCTACATTAGACTACTGCACAAAGCCTGGTGTAAAGACTTCAATCTCCAAAGCCAGCAGAGAAAGCCAATATATCAACCACAAAACACTGGAATTATGAATGTAGCTTTGAAAAAAAATGAATAGTTCAACACTAGTGCAGACCATGGTACAAAGTCAACAACTTCAAAACATAACACAATAAAATTGCTCATAAAGTAAAGACACTGATGGAAATTACCGGAATTGGGCTAGGAACAGCAGCCACAACATATCCAATAGGTTGAGGAGACAGGATTGCAGGGCTTCCATTACAAATACTAGTTATTCCATTGGGGGCAGGCCCATCTTGTTTCTTCATTTGGAGTTCTCCTGGTAAAGGTGACTGTAGCTTTTGTTCCTGTTGCTTTTTCTGGATTTTTCTTTGCAACTGTTGTTTGGCATCTACAGGGGAAACAAGGGTCTTCACATGAGGGTGGAAAGCATTGCTTTCAGACATGGGCACAAATGCAGATGTCTGTGTTATTCCTTTCAATCCTGCAATAAAAAAATGGATAGTGGGTTATTATGGTACACGCCTATGCTTTCAATATTTAGATAATGTTCTCAGGATTAAGGATATTAAGTGGGTTTAAGCAAATGCTTGTGGAGTTATTTGTGCAGCATATATCTGCTATATTTAAAGGGAAACGGTTAGGTGATTTTTGCTACCCTACCTGGGAGCAGGTTGTGAGAGGAAGAGAAGCGGAGCTCTGCAATATATAGGTTTATATGATTTGGAGCACAGTTTCTGAGTAAAAAGCAGAGAAAATCTTTACCATACTCCTTAAAAGACAGTGGAATCCTGCCCACATACAATGGTTGACAGCTTTTCCTGTATTAGTGTGTGTACAGACCAAACTGTCAATCACTGTATGTGGGCGGGGTTAGCAGTTTACTTTTTAACATTTTCTCTGCTTTTTTCTTTATAAGTCTATATATCACAGAGCCCAGCTCTTCTTCCTCTATCATATCCTGCTTTCAGATGCAGCAACATATATCACCTGACAGGTTCCCTGTTAGTGGTCCACTAGCAGTACAAGCATACAACATCAAACATTTTAGGAGTGCATCTTTTGGCCATAATCACATACAGTAGTTTGGTGTAGTTTCGGTTTTGGATAACACTTATAACTATTCACAGAAGAATAAGCAGTTGAGAACCAATTAAACTATATTCCCCTTGTATTTTCTTAAAATGTAGGATACTTTTTAAAATTAAATTGATGGAATAATTTCATAGAAGATAAGAATAAAAGGATTACCTGCAGAATCGCCTGCCATTACAGTTAATGCTGCCATGGATTTAGTACCAATGTAGTGGCTTTTGACCAGAAAACGAGCCAAATCCAAAACGGAGTCAAATGGCTGACTGAGGACCTTCTGAGCCCACTCACAAACAAGGCGACAGGCTGCGGACACCACCTCTTCATCAGCATTCTGCAGCTGAGCCGATACTTCCACTCCATCCAGCTGCAGACAAGAACAGATACTAGCTATTAGGAAGAAAGTTGACACAAACTGGATTTTATGTTCACCTATAAAACATTTTACTATGAGATCAACAACTAAGTAAATACACTGCATTATCTAGCACTCACAAAAAGCTAAGTTCCAGTTCTACTGGTTGTCGCTTAAAACAGCCAACAACCTTAATAGGAGAGAATCATTAAAGCTTGGCAGGGAGTGTATCATATATAAATTCTGCCTGTCTTTATTTTAATAAATTTAAGTTGTTCTATTTTCTGTACATGATTATGGGGGTGGCCGTCTTGCCATTTAGAAATGGCTTTAATGCAGCCACATGGACTACAGAAAACGAATTGAAAGATGACTCACTGATTATTGCTTTTTTCGGACTATAAGACGCACCAAGGTTTTAGGGAAGGAAAATAGGGGAAAAAAATTTGAAGGAAAAAGTGTGAGCTGAAGTTTAGTTTTTATTGGTACCATTTTGGGATACATGCGACCTTTTGAACACTTTTTATTCCAATTTTTTGGGGATATGAAATTATTTGAAATGTTTTTCCTCTCCGGTGTTAAGCGCATGGGATAAATTATGTTATGTTTCAATAGATTGGACATTTACATTATGTTTAACTTTTTAATTGTTTTTTTTTTATTTGCAAAATGGCAAAGGGGGTGATTTAAACTTTTAATATTTATTTTTTGTAAAATCTTTATTTATTTTTTTACTTTAATACTTTGTCCCTCTAGGGTACATAACCACTAGGGAAGGCACAATCCTTTGTCCTATATACAGCAATACTATTAAATTAATAGTTGGGGTAGTTTGCAGTCAAAGACATACCTGCAGTGAAATACTGTCTCATGCGAACAACCCTAAGGGCATGTTCACACGATGGATTTGAACGCGGTTATGGCCGCGGGTTCGGAAGCGGTTTCTGCGGTCAAAACCACGTCCAAATCGTGCTTGGTTTATTAACATGGTTTCCTATGGGAAACCTTGTTAATATTCACACGCCACGGGTTTGGCCGCGGCCTTGCCGCGCGTGTTTGAGAACTCTCCTGTCAATTCTTGACAGGGAGTCCTCAGCGCAGCGGCCGCGCGGTGTTGCCGCGGTATTCCCCCTGCCTACTAATTTGCATGGGGGCAAACCCTCGCCGCAAGCCGCGCCCCAAACCACGCCCAGCGCCCGCACTGAAAACCCGCGTCGGGAGACGCGAGTTTGCGGCGAGGTTAGGACGAGGTTTGGCCGCGGGAACTGTAGCAAAAGCCGCAGCTGAACCCACTGCCAAATCCGTCGTGTTAACGAGGCCTAAGACTGGATTCACTCGCAACGTTGAGTTGTGACTTCAACAAGCAACATGATTTAATGTATTTGTGGTTCTTTGCTCTACATACAGACATTAATAATATATATATTTTTTTAAATATGCCTACTTAGGAAATGGGAGGCCTTCATGTACTGCTTTACAAGCTCTGTCACATACTGTATGTACAGTGCTAGTCTAGCCTAGAAGCAAAACAATGGAGCATATCAAGAAATAGGAGGCATGAAGTCGTCCTTGGGTATACTAATGTGTACTTTGAGAGCTTTTCCGGTTGTACTCAGAACTCCCACTAAAAGAAAGTGTTGCACATGTGCGGCCACCTCTCTCTATTCTGCATGGAGACTTTCAGGGGTCGGTTCTTAACAGAGGTGCGTGTTCTACCTCTGGGACCTGCACCTACCAGACATTTATGGCTTATCCGATTGATATGCCATAGATGGCTAAGGTGGGAAAACACCTTTAACATTACAACCATCTGTGTAGACACAATTACAATAGATAAAAAATGAAAAACAGAAAATAAATACAATTTATATTTATAGAAAACTCCAAACAAGTAAATGGGTGACAGAGAAAATAAATCCTTAGTAAATAAAGAACTTGACGATTACCCCATCTCCTGTCTTGTTGAAATCCAGATTAGGCAGTGATGGCATGTGCACAAAAGCTTTCTTCCTCAATCCACTGTAGCAATACGTAATTTAATTAAGGTAAACTTTCCAAAAGACAGCACAGCAAGGACAATGCATCAGGTAAGTATACAAAAAATATCCTAAAAAAAATCAATTATAATATGTCATACAAGATAGTAGAGAACTGTACGTGTGACCCCTAACAAAGCTAGCTCTCTCTCTCTCATATATATATATATATATGTGTGTGTGTGTATATATAGTTCTCACATCCAAGATTAGCAATGTTTCAGCTATAGTAATCAGTCATACCTTCATACTTCAAAGGAACTCTGAAAAATCAGTGCTAGTATGATAGGTTGCTATTGTCAACAAGGACATATAACAGTATATGGCCATGTCCCCACGGCATGGTTTTCGGTTTTGAAAACCAGCTGCAAACCGGCTGAAAAACTTTTACATGGACCTTAATGGAAAATCTGTGCCACTCGGCAGCTTTGCAGACTTCCGGTGGCCCGAAAAACATAGAACATGTTCATTCTTCCGTCCGGTTTTCGGACGGAATATGAACATGTCTATGTGAAGGGGGAGGGCTTTTCTCCGCAAACCGCGGAGAAAAGTCGCCCTCCGGCGGCCGCGTGGACGGCACGAAAACAAGACAAATACCGGTCGGATAAACCGACTGGTATTTGTACTGTGCCATGTGAATGGCCCCTTAAAGTTGTTATTTAATGGGCAATATTTTTTTAAATTTCCAACCACGTTGCCATTTCTAGGATGAGCTTTGTTACACTGCATAGACTCATGGCAGTTTATTATGATGCAGCTTATTTGTACGGAGTAGCTTTGTTGCATCGTATCAGAAGTCCTCCTTAACGTAACAGCAATTTTGAAAAAAAGAAGTCTGAAATGTAGTTACCTGTCTGTGGGCCTTAAATTAAATCTATTGGCATTTTTTTTTTTAACTAGATACTGATACATATTCTTTTCTTCTTTGCTGTTTTTATTTTCTATTTGCAGATGTTTTCATTCTATTGTCTGTATAGGATTGTGGCGGCAGCCATCTTGCTTGAGCCGCTTTAAACAGTATTTAGAGAGATGCTGTAAAGCATCTATGGAGGCGTGGGAGCTTGTAAATGAAAGCAGACACAGTGACATCTATAGGCGAGTTCTCTAGGCATGCTCCGTGACTTGAAAAAAAGTCAGTTTGCAGCGAAGGGGAGAGAGAGGTGTGAATATCTTGTGCTGATAATTAGGAGACTGTTGATGAGTTTTCTCTACAGAACAGGAAGTGTCAGACTATTATTAGTACTAGTGACTAAAGTGAAAACTGCAAGATTTCAGATTTTTTTCCCCCAAAAAATATGGATAGTGGTTTGGGAAATTAAAAAAAAAATATAACCAAAAATTCTTAGAAAATGTGTTCAATCCCTTACTGCCACATCCAGTTTTAACCTTCCTGACACTGACCCATTTTGAAATTTGATATGTGTCACTTTATGTGGGAATAACTTTTTGATACTTTTACTGAACCATGTGATTCAGCGACTTTTCTCATGACACATTGTGCTTTGAGTTAGTAAGAAATTTTGGTCCATTCAATCCTTATTTGCGTAAAATCTAAAGTAAATTAATAATTTTGAAAAATGTTCAATTTTCAAAGTTAAAAAATTTCTGTGTGTAAGACAGATAGTTAACCGAAAACAGTCTGTAAAACCGGGTGAAAACCCATGCAGTGGGGACAAGCCCTAAAGGTGTCAAAAAAAGATCTGTAGCAATTTACTGTGTGAATATGCATTAAAAACAATGGAAAAAGGATACCACAAAGTTTTCATGGAAATTCCAATGTGGAATCTATGCGTTAAAAAGGGTGTTAACATACTGATGGGCATCCTTATAAATTCACTAGACGCCACAGGTACAATTATGCTGAACCCACAAGTCAATATTCGTTAAAGTGACCATCAGAAAATGTTGTAGATCTTGTTCGTGTTTATAACACTTCATGTCTTAAAGGGGTTTTGCCATAAAGTGAGTTCTTTACCTCTTATCTGCTCAGGAGAGAATATAAACAAAGCATGCTGAGTCATGATTACATGCAGGGGTGAGAGGGAGGGGGGTGAGCAGAGAGCAAGGAAGAAGGGAGCGTCTGCAATGTTTACTCAAATAATTATATTACAACCAGTGGATTATCTATACAAAAGACACAGCCTCATACACTGCAGTTTCTCCCCAGTCCCTTGCAAGCTCCTTCATGTTCCCTGTCATCACATAACAAGTGCAAACACACAAGTGCGGCCAGATCAGCTCCTGTCAATGTCCTGGTCGTGTCTAATGTAAACTTTCAGGAAACTAAGGGGGACTGAGCAATGCTGTAGCTCTCACAGGCTTCACTTTTTGTAATCACATATATTTAGAAAAGTGATTAAATACCCATTTTGGAGGATCCCACGTCAACATTACATCGTGGCAAAATCCCTTTAAAACTCTGTATATAGTTGGACAGCCTGTATTGTTTGCATATCAGAAATTAAAGAATGTTCATTTGACACACACAAAAATCTATAGTGTGGCTCATTCTGATTTACTGCTTGGCCTTGAAAAGCACTGTAAGGTATATTGTCTTTAATTTGCAGATAACATTTTCTATATTTAGTTGCAATTTATATTACAACAACAGATGTTTTGGAGAAAAGCCAAACCAGGTCTGGACACACTTAAAGTAAAGGATATTTTGATTTCCCTCTTGTGCCCAGGCGACGTGCCTTCATGTTTGGAAAGACATTTTTCATGATCTTTCCAAAATCAGCAGCACTTAGTGGGTGATAGCCAAGATTGTCACAATAGCTCCTGAAAAACAAAGATAATAACACTCACATAAGTAAAAGAGTTGAATAGACACTTCAAACCGAGGCCCTCAAATATATGTAAACTCTATATTGGAGATATTCCTGTCTGACTGCAGTCATGACTATAAATGGATATATTGTGCAACAAAATCTGCAAAAAAGCATGTATTTTTAATAAAATAACAAAACTTTATTGTATAATTACCATGATTAAAATCTCATAAAAACCCACAAAGAGTGTGTAACACTCATGCTATGCCATACATGTAGTCCTCTAGAACACCTAAACACAAGTAAATCATTCCTAAGCATAACAAGGGAGATGAACATTTAGAAAAATATAGAACCTAAGCTTCCGGAAAGGAGAGACCGAAGGCACACACAATGTCTTAAAAGTGTTTTCTTGCTACAAACATATCTGTAATGATGGTAACAGTAAAAATAAGCACTTTTGCAACTGGTTTGTATTACCTAAATCGTTAAGTATAGTAGCTGTTCACTTATCTGTGTGTGTCTAGAGCTAAATCAGCAGCCTGGGGGTCGGTCCATGCCCCCTTTGTTGTAATTGGCTGTTTGATATTTAGTTCAACCCCGCTAGACGGGATCCACCCCCTGTGCAGTGATTGGCTGTCTGCATACTCTGAGCTGTGTGAAACAAACTAGCTGCCTGAGCTTTCTGTGCTAGCTGCTGTTTGGTCTGTGTGTTCTCATTGACTGCCTCTCACCCCTTCTGAGCTGTGTAATAAAGGCTACCTGAGCTCTCTATGCTTCTCTCACAGTGATATCTCTATGTGAAGGATCTGGACAATTACGGAGTCTCTGTACCTGCCAGATATAACACACCCTTATACACTATGCTCCCCCCACCCATATAACACACAATTATACACTCTGCTTCCCCCACCTACAGTGCCTTGCAAAAGTATTCGGTCCCCTTGAACTTTTCAACCTTTTGCAACATTTCAGGCTTCAAACAAAGATATAAAATTTTATTTTTTTGTGAAGAATCAACAACCGGTGGGACACAATTGTGAAGTGGAACGAAACTTATTGGATATTTTAAACTTTTGTAAAAAATATCAAACAGAAAGTGGGGCATGCAAAATTATTTAGCCCCCTTAAGTTAATACTTTGTAGCGCCACCTTTTGCTACGATTACACCTGCAAGACGCTTGAGGTATGTCTCTATCAGTTTTCCACATCGAGAGACTGAAATTTTTTGCCAATTCTTCCTTGGAAAACAGCTGGTGCTCAGTGAGGTTGGATGGAGAGCGTTTGTGAACAGCAGTTTTCAGCTCTTTCCACAGATTCTCGATTAGATTCAGGTTTGGACTGTGACTTGGCCATTCTAACACCTGGATACGTTTATTTGTGAACCTTCCATTGTAGATTTTGCTTTATCTTTTGGATCATTGTCTTGTTGGAAGATAGATCTCCATACCAGTCTCAGTTCTTTTGCAGACTCCAGCAGTTTTCTTCCAGAATGGTCCTGTATTTGGCTCCCTACATCTTCCCTGTCCCCGCTGAAAAAAAAGCAGGCCCAAACCATGATGCTGCCACCACCATGTTTGACAGTGGGGATGGTGTGTTCAGGGTGATGAGCTGTGTTGCTTTTACGCCAAACATATCGTTTTGCATTGTGGCCAAAAAGTTCAATTTTGGTTTCATCTGACCAGAGCACCTTCTTCCACATGTTTGGTGTCTCCCAGGTGGCTTGTGGCAAACTTGAAACAAGATATTTTATGGATGTCTTTGAGAAATGGCTTTCTTCTTGCCACTCATCCATAAAGGCCAGACTTGTGCAGTGTACGACTGATTGTTGTACCCATATAACACACCCTTATATACTTTGCTCCCCCCACCCATATAACACTCCCTTATACACTCTGCTCCTCCCACCCATATAACACACCCTTATACACTCTACTCCTCCCACCCATAACACACCCTTATACACTCTGCTCCACCCACCCATATAACACACCCTAATACTCCGTTTTTCCACTCATATAACACAACCTTATACACTCTGCTCCCCCACCTATATAACATTCCCTTATACACTCTGCTCCCTCCGCCGATATAACACACCCTAACACACTCCGCTTTCCCCCAACCATATAACGCAACACTCTGCTCCCTCCACCCATATAACACACCCTTATACACTCTGCTCCCCCTCTTCTTTCAGGCAGGAGGAAGAGCAGTTTGCATTTCGCACATTTGTGTCATCATTTCAGGCTGTATTTATAACTGTTTACACCAATGCAGGTGTTCTGGTTACAATGAGCTTGTGCGGCCTGAGAGGGAGTTGACTATCACAGCTCTCCAGGCATGATAACTAACCATTGAAAAAGGTCTGGAAGTCTGAAAAGCTGCGACATCCCCTCTCTCTCACTGCTCACACAGAATGATGATGATGACTCAGAAGAGAGCAGAGAGGGGGTGTGATGATGTCACTCTTCAGTGAGGGAAGACACGCCTACTGGGAGGAGAGACCAGAGAGAGAAAGCAAGAGAGAAAGCACAAGATGCCTGCAAAAGCCTGTACTGAGAAAACCACTATAATGTGCCTTTCACCTTGTTGCAACATGTAATCTTTAAGGTGAAGCGTGTGTTAAGTGATTTTGTGCCCTCCTCAGTTTCTCCCTCCTGGAAGCTCAGGTTATGTATTTCTCTATATATTTATATCCCTTGTTATGTTTATGATTACTTGTGTACATGTGTATACATATGTGTTCTAGGGGATTATATTTATGGCATAGTATGAAGAGACTCTAAAGTGGTTGTGACACACTCTTTGTGGGTTTTTTGTGTGCATTTTTTAATGAGATTTTAATCATGGTCACTTTACAATAAAGTTTTGGTATTTTATTGAACATATATTTTTTTGTAGGCTTTGTTACACACTTGTGTGGCATATTTTTGGTTATATGCATTTTTGCCCAATTAGTATAGGTTATTTAATGTACTGTGCAGGTTCGCCAGTCACAAGGACTTTCAAAGTTTATAGTATCAATGCATTGTAAAATAAAGGCCTCTAAGCACATTATCTCAAAAGGTTACAGTTAAATGGGTTATCTGGGAGTTGATTTCATAACATTTATATTGAAAAGTAAATATATTCCACTATCTTCATGTGTTTCTTTTCTTTTGCATCCTTATTCATCTATCATAAAATCAGTGAAACTTCCTGGTGGTGGGAGTATCAGTAGTTCTCCTATAAGTCCCAGAATCCTTTGCAGTTCCAATCTAAGACTTCTCTGTACCCACCCCCTAATTCTCCTAGCACTGCTCATTATCATTCTACATGTACACCTTATGCCCCTGCATCTCTGCTCCAGTTCACTCCCAGGTTGCCTGCATCAGGCTGTGTGTAGTACAGTCACCAATCAGTTTGTAACATGGTACAAAGATATTCTTTCCTCATCTATAAATCATATACAAATCTATAATTTGGGTTATATATTTCTTTGAATGTGCTGTACATCCCCCACAGCAGGTACACAGTTGTCCCATCATTGTAACTCTGATTGCTGTGGGAAATGTGGCATCACCTAGCTTTCAGGTACACTGAATAGCCTATCTAGCATCCAAGAAAAGTGGGCAATGTCACATTCCCCACAGCAATCAGGTTTTGATCATCGGAAAGCTGTGTGCCTGCTGTAAGGGATGTGGCATCATTCCTGCACACAGTGATGTCAGGGCAGTGTCTCATAATGCTTTGCCTTGGCACCACTACTATAATAAAGAGCAGTAGGCAGACTTTTTTCTGATTGCTCCTGGCTAACCTCAGAGGTCCTAATGCACATTCAGCCAATCAAACAATGCAAGTCTTTTGAGAAGGGATAAAGACAGTGCACAGTAATAAAGACAGCTAGACTCTAGCTCTGTACTGATTACATTCCTGTCAGCACCCCTGTTTACAAAGTGACTGATGAGTCACTAGAAGCAGCCAGATTTTTCTCTGCTCAGGTCACACCCACTACAGTGTTTCTCACCTAACCCTGGCTTCAAAGCAGAACACCCACTGAGTGATGACAAAACATCCCTGGATTGAGAAGCAAAACCATGTGATCGATGGACGTCACATGGTATGTAGGAAGAAGGGGCTCTCTGTCTGGGTTTTCAAAGCAGAACAGCTAAATAATTTTTAATGAATATGAAGTACAAAGTTCAACATCATTAAATTATGGGCTCTAGGACAAATTAAGAGATAGTTCCTAAGAACGCCTTTAAGGTTTGAATTAAGGCTAGGTTCACAATTTAGTCAGATGTTCTGTGCTATTTTTAATGCTAACCTGCCGGACACCAGGACAGAAACCCACTGAACCAAATGTAGCCAATAGGGTTCGTTTGTGTCCGTCAGTAAACAGGTCCGTTTAAATCTCTGCGATGGAGGTCCAGAACAGATGTGCAGTATTAGAGTATTTGTTGGTGCAATTGTAGAATACAGTGCAACTCCCAAGATTATACTTATCATAGAATATGCAATTAAAGAATATTCCAGACGAGAGTAATCCAGACTCTCTTACCTGCAGTGTTTCTCCCACACTCCAGATCTGACTGGAGCTACCCCCCCCCCCCCCCCCCCCCCCCCCCAGTCCATGCCAAAACGGTTTCTACTAGTCTGGAATACTCTTTAATCGCATATTCTATGATGCCTGTCATCATCTTGGGATTTGCACTGTGTTCTACTACTGCACCAATTAATATTTTGATACTTCATTCTTCATATATCAATGGAGTGCCGTGGTCTTCTACTGCTATTACGAGGTTTGCATATCCTCCCACTGCACACCCATCCTATACCCTGGTTAATAAGAGCTGTAGGATGGACTGAAACATGTTCTTCTGTGCACAGTAAAGCAGCAACAGTGAAAAGTGATGTGGGAGACGGGCTATTCTTTTCTGTTCAGATGCACCACATGAATGCAACCACCCAAAGGGATCAGTCATGTAGGCTTTCCTGTAAGAGACTGTTAGGGCATGTTCACACGGTTAATTGTGGGACGGATTTCAACCGTATTGCGCGCCGTATTGCGCTCCAATACGGCTGAAATCTGTCCCAGGCATTACGGTAATCCACAGTTCTCATAGACAGTACGCCGAGCGGGGAGAAAGTGACATGCACATTATCCCGGCGGGATATGTGCCGTGGATAATGGATGTCTATGGGGCTGGTGAACTTAGCCTTAAAGGGGTTTTGCCAGGACGTGCCATATCTGCTAAGAAGCCAATGTAAACAAGCCCCGCTAGCTGAGAGAGAGAGAGACACAGCCAGAGCACAGGGCCATGCATAAGGGATCGTGTGAAATGTTCACTCAAATAATCAAACTACAAAATAGTGGATTCTGTATAAAAAAGGACAACACCTTTTCTCCACAGCAGCTTGAAAGCTTCTTCCCTGTTCTCTGTATCAGATAAAGCAGGGATCTACTCAGATAATCACACTACAACTGTGGATTCTGTATACAAAAGACAAACATACTTCTACCCGGTGCCTTGAAAGCTTCTTCAGCTCCCTTTCATCAATAAGAAAATGTTCTCTGTGCAAGCCCGGCCAGCAGCTCTTGTCAGGGGGTTTTTCTAATGAAGCTTTTAAGTAACTAAGGGCAGGTAAGGCAGCCTGTAGCTCTCTCAGACTGCAATTTTTGTAATCACATATTTAGAAAAGTGATTAAATACCCATTTTGGAGGATCCCACGTCAACATTACATTGTGGCAAAACCCCTTTAATGATGGTACAATAGGGACAAAAGTTCATAATACAAAGGATAGAAACTGCCTTAGTAGCAATAAATCTCATGCTAGTTCTAGTTCACAAGGATATTAGAATAGTCTGAAAGCCCTATGTCGTAAAATATTATTATATATATATATATATATATATATATATTATATATATATATATTAAAATAAAACATAAAAAAAAATATATATACACAAACACACAAATATAAACACACACACAACAAAATATATATAAATGGTGGATGTCTACTCACAAAAAAAAAACCAGACACCCTTCACCAAGAAAAGCAGGCACCCCCAAAAGAATCACATTCATCAGATCCCCTTAAACCAAAAACAATTAGAGTTGGTAAGTGCCGATGGTGGATGGGCTCCAACACACAGATCTGCATCACTCGTTTCAAAGACGCGTCACTGTCAGGTCCCTTGCATTCCAGGTGCGTTCCACTGATAGCCCAGCACTGTCCAAATCTTATTGTTGTGGATTTTTTTTAGTGTGATTCTTTTGGGGGTGCCTTCTTTCCTTGATGAAGGGTCTACTGTATCTGTCCTGCTGTAATCTATGCACTTTTTTACAGGTATAGCTGACTAGACACTTTTTTTTAATGAACTGTAACTAGATGTTATTCTTGAAGTAGGGCTTATATTTTAAAGGGGTTTTCTCATGACATTAAATCAGCTTCGCTGGCCACACGCTAGCTGTAATCCGGCCATGCATGTGAATGAGGAGGACAGCGCTAGTAGCCAGCATCGGACTGGCCCACCGGAGAATCGGTGGATCCTCCGGGGGGCCCCCTGGTCCGATACAGCGGGGCCCGCGGCCACAGGCTGCCGGGCCCGGCGCGCACATCATACCTGGGAACGCTCGGGCCATTAGTTCCGAGCGCTCGCAGCCCTGGGGGCAGGGCCAGGCACGGGGGCCCCTTTCCCCGGGTATTCAGCGTGTGGTTTGGGGGGCCTAGGCCCCAGAACCCCTGGCAGGCGGAGTCCGGGGTCATCACGCAGGCTGGCCGGGGGATCCTGCTTTTAAAGGGGGCCGCTTGCCGGGCTCATCGGGGGCCTGGGATGGCCCAAGAAGTCCGGGTCAGCAGCTCCTGTCATGGGGAAAGGTGAATGGGGGTTTAATTAAATTTTCTCAATCTAATGGGGCAGCTAAAACCTGGCCTATAAGGTAGGACATAACATGGTTTTTTGAGGGGGGGGGGGACCACCTTTGAATTTGGGGGGGGGGGGGGGCCCCTACCTGGCTATTGGGGGGGGGCGCGTCTCCTTTTATTGGGGGGGGCAGCACTGGTTTGGGGAACGGGGAAATTTACCTTTTGGCACCTTTGGGGCAAAAAACTAAACCTTGGCTTTTTTTTGGGGGGCAATACTGATAGGCCTTAACTGGCAGGGGGGGGGCCGCTCTGGCTTGGGGGGGGGGCATGTACCGCTATTGGGGGGGGGGGCACGCTGCCTGGCTACAGGGGGGCCGCTCCCTGGTACATGGGGCAGGGCCCCTGGCTACATGGGGGCACGCTGCCTGGCTACATGGGGGCACGCTGCCTGGCTACATGGGGGCAAGCTGCCTGGCTACATGGGGGCAAGCTGCCTGGCTACATGGGGGCAAGCTGCCTGGCTACATGGGGGCAAGCTGCCTGGCTACATTGGGGCAAGCTCCCTGGCTACATGGGGGCAAGCTACCTGACTAAATGGGTGCAGCTACCTGGGGGCAGTTTACCTTGCTGCCCTACTCATGATAGCCATCAGCCACATGCTGATTAGTGTTTCTGTATCTTATAGCTTTCCCCTCTGGATTGTGTCGGACGAGTGCTGTATCCATTTCTTTAAGAAATTGGTCACCGATGGATGTTGTCTGAGAGTATTTATTTAAATAAAGTATTTTTGTGTTGTTTCAGGGTATTTTTTACCACTATTTTCCCAGTGTTAGTAATAGAGGTGTCTGACAGACGTCTCTCTATTACTATTGCTGGGGCTTGGTGTCAGCCAGCTGTGTTTTTTTTGTCACCCCAAGGCTGAATACAAGTCCCAGCGCTAGTAATATTACAAACACTGGAAATAAATGGTAAAACAACAAACTGACAGCACAAAAAAAACACTTTATTTAAATAAACTCCACAGACTTCCACGACCATTGTATTAAAGAAATGGATCAAACACTGGTTCAATAAATATTCTAAGATATTTGTGTCCTAATCTGCAGGGACGAGTGTTGGCCGAGACAAGTCAGCGTGGCGGTGTGGACCGAATGGAGAAGAAAAGGCAATGTGACCGACTCATAAGAGAAACGCCACCTGTGAGTCACTAAATATAACTGAACTGTAATCACTTATATGTGTGCAAAGTGTAATGGTTTATATTCAGTATTAATGTGGCAGAATTATTCAGTCACTATGTGGTGGTGATATGTGGTCATGGTGTGGGGGTATACTTCAGTCACTACGTGGTCATGATGTGGTATTTGGTCTTACTAGAATTATTGGTAGTAATCCCTGCCCTGGGATTCTGGTTTTGTGAAGTTATTTGGGTAAGATTAAAGTTATGATGTTATCACATCGGTCTGCATAAATTGAAGCGAGACTGGGCGGGGCACTGTACAGATGGTGGAGACATCGAGGCATAGTGGGCCCCTAAGATCAATTCCTCTGGTGGGCCCTAGGCACCCCAGTCCGTCTGACACTGCTAGCAGCCGTCCTCCCCATTCACTTCTATGAAAGCTACTGAACATAGCTGAACGCGCAGAATACTAGTCTCGGTACTCCTATAGAAGTGAAAGAGGAAGACAGCAACTAGTGCCGCCTTTCTCACTCACATTCATGGCTGGATCACGGCTAGCTGCGAGCGGCCAGCAAACCTGTTTTTGTGTCGCGAGAAAACCCCTTTACGCATGCTCCAAAAATCCAGAAAAATTGTACACAAACACAATATATATATATATTTATATATAATATATATATAGATATATATATATATATATATATATTTTTTTTTTTTTTTTTTTTTATTATTATTTACACATACATCAGAAAACACTGCAATTACTGAATTTCTAAGTTTGTTTCAGCAATCCTCAGCATCAAACTGAGTAAACATAAAAACAAAGACAGCTGCAAGAGAGTAATTTGAGACAGGAAATCAGGAAAGGACAAATATATTTGTGTATCAGCATATAATTGATACTTACACCCAAACATGCTGGTCAGCCGTTTAATAACACACATTACATATATATCTTATTAGACACTTGATTCAAATGTATAGTTTTCCGTAACTAGATATATGTGTACACATCTATATACACATCAATCTGTGTCAATCTCATATCTATCTAGATATACACACAAATCTCTCTTTATCTACACACACAACACCAACCACACACACACACAACCACACACATACCTATCTATACATACACACACACACACATCTAATATCTTTCTATCTATATACACATAAATCTCTATCTACATACACACACACACACACATATATTATATATATAATATATATTAATATATATATATTATATATAGTATATACACACATAACACACACACCAATCTATTCAATCTCATATCTACACCACAAATTTATCTATATTATATAACACACAACACATCTATGTCTTTCTATCTATACACATAAATCTCTCTTTCTCTACACACACATATTTATAGATGTGCATATATATATATATAATCATACATACACACACAAACATCAATCTATACACATAAATCCTCTTTATCTCACACAATTATGTGTGTGTGTATATATTCATCATATATATATATATATTATATAATATATATATATATATTATATATATATATATATATATATATATATTACATACATACAAACACAGACAAACTATCTCAATCTCATATCTATCTATCTATCTTTCTCTTTATCTACACACATACAAAGCTACTGACACACCAGAAAATGGGTGTCTGCTGTAAAGAAAATAGAATACTGAGAACTGGGAAACAAAATACATGCACGTGACCGCTCTGGGCTGTGATTTGCTGCACATAGCACACGAACAATGGACGCGTACTGTGCAGGTGGGATGTACGGGCCGGCCACCAGGACAGAACGGGAGCGTCATGGAGGTGAGTATACTTGTTGTTTTCTATTTATAATCATACCCCAGCGGACCAGCGAGCTTGTTTTTAAGTCCCAGACAACCCCTTTAAGCACGCTTTTTTACAGTGCAGGCTTCTACTACATTGTATGCTTTCATTTTGTTTCTTTGTGTTTTCTCTGGATACTCTGGTTTTTGCACTAAGCTGTTTTGATCTCCACAGAACAGAAAAAAATGCAGTCAATAATAACAATAAAACAGATAAAGCAGAGCTGAACGCGTATTTTATCTGTTTCTGTATGGTATAACAAAGCAGATTTAGAAAGCCATAGATAACAGTAGGTATCAAAAGCAGGTAGTTATGACAAATGACTAAACGAGCCAAAGAAGAATTACTGTACTTACTTATACTCATCATAAACCTCCTGCTTTGGCAGGGAAGTCTCTGGGTGCTCCTCTAAGGTATTCCGAATCCAGGAGAATGCATGCGTCTGCTGAGCTCGACTAGATGACAAAGAGCTCTGATCACTGAGAATAGTAAAAAAAATAAATAAATTTAAAAAAAATAAAAATTAAATTTTCTTTTTTTTCTCCCTAGGAAATGTGTGACCTTCAGACACATGTTGATATAAGACATCTTTATGCAGTCAAGTAAGCAAGATTACCTACAGGTAACATTATGCGATATAAAAGGTAAGTGCTAAGAAACTAAATGAACAAATCTGTACAAAAAAAAATAAGTTAGATAACTCAAACAACCTACCAGTCAGGCTAAGTCCTAGGACTTGCTTATTAAAATGTTGAAAAGTTATACACAAATTGACTGCTGCCCTGTACTATTCAGAATAATAACCAAAGACTCTCACATCCGCCAATGCAGGGGATATGAAAGGCTGACCCACATCCGCCAATAACAATTTTTTCTTTAAATAAGCCTCATTTTGTCAAAATCATTAAAAGAGTATTCCCATCTCTATAGCCTCAAATAGTCCCTTATGTAAAGTTGTTAAAAGCTTCATAAACCTTACATTTCTTGCACCACTTCTGGGTATTCCTCCATGGTCTCTTAGGTTGTTTATTTTAGGTTTACATTGCATATGGCCACCGCTGTGCTTCTGCTGAGGTGGCTGCTCCTGCACACTGAAATTTGATCAAAAATCTACAACCATGACTAGGTTCTCGGGAACATACTTTGATCATTCACTGTAGGTCCAGGCCAGCCACTTCTCTGCAATGCTGCAGAGTTGAATAGGATGGCACAAATGCATACACAGTAGCATCTGACTATATTCACTGGAAAGTCGTATCGAACATACAGTGGGGAAAATAAGTATTTGATACATTGGCGATTTTGCATGTTTTCCCACCTACAAAGAATGGAGAGGTCTGTAATTTGTATCTTAGGTACACTTCAATTGTGAGAGACCGAATCTAAAGAAAAATCCAGAAAATCACATTGTATGATTTTTAAATAATTAATTTGCATTTTATTGCACTAAATAAAAATTTGATACAAGAGAAAAACAAAACTTAATATCTGGTACAGAAACCTGTGTTTGCAATTACAGAGCTGAGATGTTTCCTGTAGTTTGCACACGCGGCAGCAGGGATTTTGGCCCACTCCCCAATACGGATCTTCTCCAGATCTTTCAGGTTTCAAGGTGGTCGCTGGGCTACCTTGAGTTTCCGCTCCCTCCAAAGATTTTCGATTGGGTTCAGGTCTGGAGACTGGCTAGGCCACTTCAGGACCTTGAAATGCTTCTTACAGAGCCACTCCTTAGTTGCCCTGGTTGAGCCAGTGTTTTGAGTCATTGTCCTGCTGGAAGACCCAGCCACGACTCCTCTTTAAAGGGGTTTTGCCAAGACGGCTGTTCCCTACCTCATACGCTGCCGCTGGTCCCCCGGGTCTTGAGATCGGTGCGTACTCTGCTGGGGTAGTTTAGAAAAACCCGCCCTCCAGACGGCACTTAGTGACGTCATCGCGCGGCGAGTCGTGCGCGCTCCTGCTGGCATCTGAGATCTAGACAACGACAAGCAGGGAGGCAGGGAGCGGGACTAAGACCCAGAATGTAGAGAAACGTAGAAGACAAGGAGTAAGGGAACGGAGCAAGGAACTAGAACATAGAAAAGCGGAGACATGGAGTAAGGGAGCCTGGCTCAGAATCTGGCGAACAGCCAGCACATCCCCCAAGCACAGTCCGTGAAGATTCTGTGCAAGCAGCAGGGAGGGGGGAAGTGAGGAGCCGACAGACTGTCCTGGCCAGGCAGGGGAGCTACTGCGCATTTCAGGCCATGTGTCAGGACGTGCTCGTTCCCGAGGGGGCTTCAGAGGAAGAGTAATGAACCACGCAAGCGCGGCCAGACAGGCAGGAGGCTTAGAACAGGTTGGCTCCAATGACAACCAGCTGTACCCAATGATACGGTAACGAAGGCTGCAGCTGTGGCACCTTACACTTTTTTTAATGACATGCATTTAGGAAAGTGACAAATTTATGATTTCTAAGCATCCTACGTCGACTTTACATGGTGGCAAAACCCCTTTAATGCTCTTACTAAGGAGGATGTTTGCCAAAATCTCTTGACACATGGTCCCATCCATCCTCCCTTAAATGCGGTGCAGCCATACTGTCCCACTTGCAGAAAAGCACCAAAGTATGATGTTTCCATCCCCATGCTTCACTGTTGGGAGTGTTCTTAGGGTTGTACTAATCCTTCTTCTTCCTCCAAACACAGCAAGTGGAGTTGATACTAAAACGTTCTATTTTGGTCTCATCTGACCACATGATTTCCTCCCATGCCTCCTCTAGATCATCCAGATTGTCATTGGTAAACTTCAAACGGGCCTGGACATGTGCTGCCGTGGGGAGGGGGATCCTGCAGGATTTTAATCCATGATGTTGTAGTATGTTACTAATGTTAATCTTTGAGACTGTGGTCCCAGCTCTATTCAGGTCATTGACCAGGTCCTCCCCAGTAGTTCTGGGCTGATTCCCGACCTCTCTCAGAATCATCCTTACCCCAGGCGAGATCTTGCATGGAGCCCCAGACCAAGGAAGACTGACAGTCATCTTTTGTCCCTGGTGTTCTTAGACCGCTCTTTGTTCTTGGTGGAAATGTTGGAGTGTGATTGAGTGTGTGGACAGGTGTCTTTATACAGGTAACAAGTTCAAGCAGGTGTAATTAATACAGATAATGAGTGCAGAGTAGGAGGGCTTCTTAAAGAAAAACTAAGTCTGGGAGAGCCAGAATTTTTGCTGGTTGGTAGGTGATCAAATACTTCATGCAATAAAATGCAAATTAATCATTTTTAAAAAAATCATACAATGTGATTTCCTAGAATTTTTTTTAGATTCTGGTCTCTCACAGTTGAAGCGTACCTACGATAATAATTACAGACCTCTTCATTCTTTATAAATGGGGAAACTTACAAAATCGGCGTTGTATCAAATACTTATTTTCCCCACTGTAACACTTATTAAAGCAATGCATATAAAAAGAGACTAAAAACCAAACATCAGACCAGGCATTATGTCACGTAGCATTTTTCTGTATGTGATAATCCATGAGAGGAGAATATTTACCCCTTCAGTCTTCAAATCCAGAATACTTCTCTCACGCATTACTAGAAACAAAAAAAGTGATACGCGACGTCACACCTGGACTGGGGCTATGAGGGTTTTTAACCCATTTTTTGTCTACATGTGTCACTTTGTTTGATTTTGGATTTATTCTCTTTTATGAGCATTACTTTAATAAAATGTAAATTTTATACATCTTTCCAGTTGATATGTTTTTTTTTTACAGGTTTTTGGTGTAAACTTATATCGACTTTATCCTTCTGTATTTGTTTTACAAGCTTTATACTATGTAAGACTTATGGCTCCAGCACTAGGATTCCATCCATTTAATAAAACAGAGCATTGTTCACATTCTACTACTATGTAACACTGCTGGCTCGTGTACCTGGACAGAAGCTAGCAGTGTCGCACACTAGATGAATGTGCAAAATAAACCAGACCCAAAGTCTGATGTACCATGTGCCAGAGGAGGACTTTGGGACTATTACTATTATTTCTGGTGAGCACCTTTAAAACTTTTTTTTTTTTTTTACTTTTTGATTTGTAATAACACATCTGTCTGCTTCAAGGGAACACACCACATGAAAACCACATTAGTAAGAAGATAAAATAGGAAGTCTATTAATCATCTATAGGTTCACAACAAAGTAAAATGTTGGGGTCTGTTGGTAATAGCATAAGACAACTCCACAAGTATTTCCACAAGAGACCTGTGTATAACATACACCCCATAACTTTGTTACGTAGCATTTTCTATTATGTTACAAATTAAGGGCAATTTATCAATGCAATTCATATTTATAAAGATCTTTTATAAAAGTCTATTTATAAAGGCACTTTTTTTTTTACGTCATCTGTTATTATTAAGTGATACTGGAAAAAAGAGAGAAGAGGCTTCCCGGACTGATTTAGACTCAACACAACGTTTCATGTGAACCTTTGGATTATAAAATTCTTCCAAGCTGATTACACTTTCCTGTACATGGGCATCTAGCAGCAAAACAAAAGAAAGAACAATATCCTATGCTGCATACAGGTTTTTTTTTTTTTTTTTTTTTTTACTTTTAAACAAAGGGACTCAATGGCAGATACTATTTGCTTTATATAGATGGGCTGCATATCTGGCACATACAGCAGGCATACACCCCTAAGTACAAACCGAGCATCACTGACATTTCTCACCACTTTTATTAAAAGTAGGGATGGAGGAAAACAAGAAGATACAACACCCAAAAGTTTAGTAGCCTAGGTGAATCAGGTGGCCAACCTGATTTTTAATGTTTTCTGGATGGCTTATTCAAACAGCATGAATTGTTATGGGCAATTTTTTTTTAAATGTCAATAGTCCCTCATTTTAACAGCCATGCCCTGAAAGTCTAAGACTCATGTGCTGTACATAGGACTGCCAAACTGAGTAAAAAGTACACAAATGTAGCCCAAAAAAAAAGAAACAAATGAAAAAAAAATATATGCACCATATTGTTTCACATGGTTTTGGAACTGCTGACCAATTTTTGAGATTTTTGGATTGTATGCATGGGAGAGTGGATGCCTCCTTTTTGGTCGTGCCCTGCACCCATCCATATTATTATTATTATTATTTATTTTAGAGCGCCATTAATTCCAGGGCGCTGTACATTTAAGGGGAATTACATACATAACAAATATTGAACAAATACAATGGTGACAAAAATGACTAGTAACTGAAACAGAGAGGAAAGAGGACCCTGCCCGCGAGGGCTTACAATCTACAAGGAAGAAGGGGAGAGACAGAAGGTGTGGGGCAGACATGCTTGCGGGCCGGTGTAGTGGTGGTGGGGTTATTGTGGGTTGTAGGCTATCCTGAAGAGATGGGTTTTCAGGTTGCTTTTGAAACTGGTGAAAGTTGGGGAGAGTCTGATGTTTTGGGTTAAGGAGTTCCAGAGTGTGGGTGAAGCACGGGAGAAGTCTTGGAGACGGTTATGTGAGGAGCTGATGAGAGTGGAGCAGAGGAGAAGTTCCTGTGAGGAGCGGAGATTGCGTGAGGGGAGGTATCTGGAAATTAGGGCAGAGATGTATGGAGGGGAGAGGTTATGGAGAGCCTTGTAGGTCAGGGTTAGTAATTTGAACTGAATTAGTTGGGCAATGGGTAGCCAGTGAAGGGATTGGCAGAGGGGAGCGGCAGAGGAGTAGCGAGGAGAGAGGTGAATCAGACGGGCAGCAGAGTTAAGGATGGATTGGAGGGGAGCGAGGGTGCGAGCTGGGAGGCCACAGAGAAGGATGTTGCAGTAGTCAAGGCGGGAGATGACGAGGGCGTGGACTAGCGTTTTAGTAGTGTCAGAGTTGAGGAATGGGCGGATGCGTGAAATATTTTTCAGGTGAGGCGGCAGGCAGAGGTGAGGGCTTGGATGTGTGGTTTGAATGATAAAGAGGAGTCAAAGGTTATCCCAAGGCAGCGGACTTGTGGAGCTGGTGAGAGGGTGTGGCCATTAACAGTGATAGAGAGATCAGGTGGAGGGTAGAGAGGACGGTGGAAAGATGATGAATTCTGTTTTATCTACATTTAGTTTTAAGCGACGGAGGAGAAGAAGGAGGAAATGGATGATAGGCATTTTGGGTTTCCGGGAGAGAAGGGAGTTAATGTCAGGACCGGAGATATAAAGCTGGGTGTCGTCCGCGTACAGGTGGTAGTTAAAGCCATGCGAGGCTATGAGCTGACCCAGACCAAGAGAGTGTAGATAGAGAAGAGAAGTGGGCCCAGGACAGACCCCTGTGGGACACCAACAGAGAGCGGGTGGGAGGAGGAGGTGGTGCAGGAGTGAGAGACACTGAATGTCCATTCAGAGAGGTATGAAGAGATCCAGGAGAGGGCCAGGTCCGTGATGCCGAGGGAGGAGAGGATTTGTAGCAGGCTGGAGTGGTCGACAGTGTCAAAGGCAGAGGGACAGGTCTAGGAGGAGAAGGACGGAGTAGTGGCGTGAGGCTTTAGGAGTTACTAGGTCGTTGGTGACGTGGGTTAGGGCAGTTTCAGTGGAGTGGTTGGGTCGGAAGCTAATTGGAGCGGGTCAAGGAGAGAGTTGGAGGAGAGGTGGGAGGACAAGCTGAAGAAAGACGGCTGCCAAGGAGTTTGGATGCAAAAGGGAGCAGTGAGATGGGGTGATAGTTGGACAGTGAGGAGGGGTCGAGAGATGGTTTGTTAGGGATAGGTGTGTTGGTCGCGTGGTTTCGAGAGGAAGGGAAGATGCCAGAGGTTAATGATAGATTGAAAAGATGGGGTAGGGCTGGAAAAATAACAGTGCTGAGGTCTGGGATGAGGTAGGATGGCAGTGGGTCAAGGTTACAGGTAGTGAGGTTGGATTTGGACACTAGAGAGGAGAGGTTATCATGACTAACAGTGGGAAAGCAGGTTATGGAAGTGTTCACTGGGGACTGTGTCAGGGTGAGGGTGGGTGATGGTAGGGGTATAGAGGTGGGTAGTGGGGACTGAGGGGTGAAGTTTTCTCTGCTGAGGTTGATCTTATTTAAGAAATGAGTTGCAAAATCGTCCGCTGATAGGAGAGATGGGGGAGGAGGTGCTGGGGGGCGAAGGAGAGAGTTGAAGGTGTTGAATAAATGTCTGGGGTTGTGAGACAAGGAGGCTATGAGAGTGGTGAAGTAATCCTGTTTGGCGGTAGTGAGTGCAGACTTAAATGCGTGTAGCGATTGTTTGTAAGAGGTGAAGTCGTCGGTGGAGCGGCTTTTCTTCCAGCGGCGTTCAGCAATTCTGGAAGCTCGCCTCAGCTGTTTGGTAGAGTCTGTGTGCCAGGGTTGTCTGTTGATGTTGCGGGTTCTGTTGTGTGTGAGAGGAGCGACTGAGTCAAGGGTGGTGGTGATTGTGTTGTTGTAGAAAGCAGCGGCTGTGTCTGGGTTGTCAAGTGAGGATATGGTAGAAAGAGGTGCAAGAGAGTCAGAGAGAGTGCGAGGGTTGAGGTTTTGTAAGTTCCTGCGGGGGTGCACTAGATGTGAGACAGGAGGAGCAGGTGGAGTGGAGATGGTGGAGAAGGTAATCAGGTTGTGGTCAGATATGGGGTGAGGGAAGTTTGAGATGTCAGATAGGGGGCAGAGGCGGGTGAAGATGAGGTCCAGTGTGTGTCCGTCTGTGTGGGTGGATCCAGAGGTCCACTGTGAGAGGCCAAAGGAAGAGCAGAGTGAGAGAAGTTTGCTGGCAGCAGGGAGGTGTGCATCAATTGGGATGTTAAAATCTCCCATGACAATAGTGGGGATGTCAGTGGAAAGAAAGTGGAGAAGCCAGGAAGAGAAGTGGTCGAGGAAGGCAGTGGCAGGGCCTGGGGGACGGTAGACCACAGCCACTTGCAGGTTGGAGGGGGAGTAGATGCGGACAGAGTGCACCTCAAAGGAGGGGAGGGTAAGGGAGGGTAGAGCCAAACATTTTATGTCTAAATATAGCAAAAATTTATATATTCATATCTTCTCAGTCCGGCCTACCAAGATCCTTAATTGCGACTCCCCACCTCATATCACACATCTCTGTCACTCCCTACACTAGGGCACTCACAGGCACTTAACTGTATATAGATGTACTGTCATGGTAGCAGGTTCACCCAAGCTTTTATGTAAACCACCTCATATTTATGAAACATGGCTGGACCAATGGAAACCTAGCACTTCTTACCTTTTGTCTCCCGCATACAGCTTAATAGATTGTAAGCTCTTGCGAGCAGGGTCCTCACACCTTGTGTCTCATCTGTAAGTAGCTTTTATTGTGTAACGTCTGTCTTTTTGTCTGCCCCCTCTAAATTTTGTGAAGTGCTGCGGAATATGTTGGCGCTATATAAATAAAGATTATTATTATTATTCTTCATTGTTTATTTTTTTCTTAGCATTTGCAGAGTGCTGCTGATCCATTTGTGTGTATACACACACGTATATACACTGTTACAAAATATTCACCTACGTATGTATTCATATAGACACAAACCTTTTCTACACATTGCTAGGACCAGAAGGCAGCTGAAGGTAGAGGTAGAGTTTCTCAAGGTCTGTAAACTTCTCAACTTCTTGCTATTCAAAAAAACAGAACAACAGTTCAAAATATAAATAGTATATATTAAATACCAATTATGAAAACGCAAACTCTAATTAGACAATTAAAAGAAAAACCGGAACAAGTAAAAATCAGATAGAACACACTTCCAAAAGTTTGTAATTCAAAGTTCAACGCAGGCGTGGCAAGGAAACACCTTGCTGTAATCATGTTACCTCTGTGAGACCCTATTTACATCTTGTTTCAGCCGTACACTGCAGGCATCCATTGCATAAGAATCTGGAGAGTTTACTCCATTTCATAGTGGTTTATGCTTTATGTGCTAAACACAAAAGTGACTACTTAAAGGGAATGTGTCATCAAAAATGACTTATTGTTTAACTCACATTTTTATGTTCAACACACTAAGAATTTTTGGTTATTTTTTTTTTTTCCATTTCACTTTCAATATTTTTTAATAATTCTTAAGTCCTGCAGTTTTCACTTTGGCCACTAAGCCTAATAATTGTCTGACACTTCCTGTTCTGTAGAGAAAGATTCTCAGTAGTCTGCTCATTATCAGCACAAAGAGGGTCAAACTGAAAGGAGACACCAGTGTGAATAGATAACACAGGATCCACCAGTCACAAGAGGAGATAGTCACAGAGTCAGTCTTAAGTCTCCTATGTGCATGAAGCTACTGTAAAGTATATGACTGCTGTTAAAGCAGTGCCAAAGAGGCCTAGTGGCCAAAGTGAAAACTGCAAGACTTAAGAATTATTTAAAAAATATTGAAAGTGATATGAAAAATAAAAATAAAAAAAATCCTAAAAAATGTGTTTAAAATAAAAATGGGACTTAAACAATGACTCATTTTTTGATGACACATTCCCTTTAAGCTCTTTAGACTCCTATGGCTTTGCTGCAGTATACATTGGAATACCTTGAGAAAAACAGCCTGCAATGTATGGCTGAAATATGTCAATGGGGCTGTAAAAGAACACTGGCCTTCCTGCCCACAGGAACCAACCTCTGTTTCGGAGAGCAGTTTAAGAAATGAAAGTTGGGCTTCTGGGTCAGGAGTTACTGAGTGTAGCCGCGTTTTAGCCAAGCTCCAGCACTAAAGCCTTTAAAAAGTGCCTTTCTTGGATAGAAAATTACCCAAACTCGCCCAAGAAGTTATGTAATCTACTGAAGAAGGGCTTGGGAGCACTATTTTTTTTCCCCAGTGAGTAAAGGAGTCTTTGATAACTCCGCAGGTCCTAGCCACAAGCCGCGGCGGACAGCACACACACCCTCATCATTTCGTGGCAGGAGAATGGCCGGAAGGGAATCGCCAGTCGCAGCCGAACACTGCAGCATCCCATGAGACGCCGGGCTACTGGTGATCACACCAGCTACTTTCCCTTGTGGGTGCAGACGCCCAGGAGGCACCTCACCACAGACCATCAACGACCACGCCGAGTGAGGAGAGGGGTCAAGTGGTAGAGATGCTACAGAGTAGTGGAGATACTGAGGGGAGTCAGTAAACAGGAGGAATAGGGGGGTGAGCAACCTGTGCCCTGGTAATCCACCATTAAAGCACCCCATCTTCAGGCCTTACACATCCTTCCCAACAGGCGGGAAAAGCGGCCTTCTTCCGACACTTTCTAAGGGGCATTGTGCTGCACTGCTGGGACTGACCCTACCCGGTCTGAAGCTGTGCCTCTGGCTAACCCTTTTGTAGGGCAATCTGTGAACACCAGCGGGCCATGTTTGAATTGGGGAAAATACAAATCGAGAGACTGTTCTTTCAATATCATCATTCTCCCTCCTTTTGCTCCCCTCTCCTGCATCTTGGTGGCAGGAACAGCAGCCATTTTGAAATCAGCGACCTCCATATTCTGACCGAGTGGCGAGTTACAGACCCCTGAACACCAAGAACTTTTTTTTTTAAAGTTTTTATTTTTTCCAAAAACAAGACAGAAAGAACATTTCACATTCTGATTCAGACATGGTCAAGTATCAGCTAAATTAGAAGTGTGTCAATAATCGACCTTGGTGGTCAGGCCATAAATTTCCCTGCCCTTATAAAATTCGATTTATGTTGTAATAAGGCGATTCAGCAGTACAGAAATCTAGACCCATTTATTTACTAAAACTAGAAATCTATCATACTGCTCTGGCGTCCGGGCCTCCCTGACATATACTCCCACATTTCAGTTGAGTATGCTAAAATCCATAAGCTCCAAATGCCTAAAAATCTTTGGGGCTCTCCTCTAGATTCATAGGTGAGTCTGTACATTGGTAAATCACCATTAAGTAAGTTGCTTCCGATGTCCGAGGGAGGGCAGTTTTGGGGGCTTCCAGTTCAAAAGAATTGATTTCCTAGCATAAAACATTAATAACCTATATAACTTCCTTTAGTTTTTAGTTGGGATAAGCTCCTCTACCAGACTAAATAAAATATTGGCTGGGGCACACACACCAGGTAACCCCACTTTTTCGTTTAGGAACGTGTGGACCCTGAACCAAAAAGGTTGTATAGAGGGGCAATCCCAAACCATGTGAAACAGTGTTCCATGTGACATATTGCATCTGGTACAGATCGCATTGGGCAGTTTGCCCATCTGAACCAGTCTAGTTGGGATGAGATATGCTCCATGTAGCCATTTAGTTTGTATGAACACCAAGAACTTGATAAAGTCAAGCTGCTAGCTCACATATTACTCAACAATTGGGTCCAGCTACTCCTGGAGACAACGACAAGATAAAGCTTGTGTAGGAGGGAGCAGTGTATGGGCCCTAAAATCTATACCTTGTCACAAACTGCTCATTAAAACTTAACAGGTGGGACTGGCCTTTTTGGATTATCACACGTCCGGGAACGTTTCAAGTGCATACACCATCCCCTGTGCACAGCATAGAGTGCGGTCTGGTGTGCTGTGCTCTACAGTGGCATCTGGAACGCTCCACTTGCTCTTCATATAGTGCTCGGTAGATGGACTCGGACACTAGCTGCTTGAACTTGGTAGAGAAGAGTTGGGGGTCTGCTGTGATCCTACTTTGCATGCGGACTGAGAAATCTCACTGGCTAGAATTGTCGGGATAACTTGTGTTTCCGATTTCGTCCACTGGAGGGCGATTTAGTCAAGTAAGAAACGCTGATCACCAGGTCTGGATAGCTGGCTTACCTTACATTATACACTCCTGGTCTAATGCAGATGGTATTGATTTGGGTCCTGCCAAGTTTTGCCCTTCAGGTGCAAAACAGCATTAATTTGCATAATTCACAGTGCGGGGAGAGTGGAGGCACTGTGGGCACAGTTCCAAGGCCTGACTAGTTGGGCAAATACCCAGAGGTTGGTAGCCATCTTTTTCTGGCTAGGTGAGTAGGCGTTAACTGGGCTGCCACGGATTCATTCAATAGACCAAAATAGCTATATACGCTTGTTAGTTTAGTTTATTTGTAATTTTGCAATCTACTAATGGAGACCCTTAGGCTATGTTCACACAGACTAATTTTGGTGCGCATTTCGCGTCGTATTTGCGCTCTAATAAAAGCGAGATGCGCGCCGAAATTACAGTACTCCACCGTTCTCATCGAGAACTATGGATTACGACTCCTCTCTCCGGGTGTACAATACAACCGTATTGTACACCCGGGGAGATAAGTCACATGTCACTTACGAGTAATGACAGTCTGCGTCACAGGAGTACGCTCTGATCAGCGCGACTCCCAAACACCCTGCGTAAAAGAGGGGCGTACTGTATGCCCTGCAATTACGTCGTGTGAACATAGCCTTAGAGTCTAATGTTGGTGGCACTGACATTTGAGGCTAATGAACTTTCCAAAACTTACTTACAGGAGGGCACCAGGGCGTGGTGGAGTCACTCACCAGTTGTCTCACTGGCTCTAGACAGGGGCTGGCTTTTAGCCAGCACTGTAAGCGCAAAAAAAAAAAAAAAAATCTTTTGCTTTCATTGTCTGGCTAGGTGTGGTGGGAGGGAAGGTACTGTAGGCACAAGGGACCATCGGGTTTCCATTATGTAAAGATGACAAGACATTTTATTACCTCCTGCATATCATTTCAGCTTTTCCTTATACCACAATTCCTACATGTGAGGGGAATGGACAAATACCTAAATCTAAATATCTAAAACCCAGAGAAAAAGAAATACCCGTCTCCACTCCTTGGCTACCTCAGACACTCCAATTGTCTCTCGGGGCAGGGCAGCGGCCTAAACAACACCAAAAGGAGCCAACAAAGGCCTACAGAAAGACAAGTCTCCTATTAAAACACAGAATAAAGCCCTGATGTAGGATTCCTCACTCTCCAGAGACGACATTACACCCTTTCAGTTGTCACGCTCCAGCTCAGCAGGTTGCTCTCATGATCCCAGGCCCTTTAATGCCACCACTATGGCCCAGGAGGTCTCTAGATTTCTGATGCCACTTCTAGAGAGTAGAGTCCTACAGTTCTCTATTAATTCTGCTTTGGCCCTGGTAAAGGGCAACACTCAAAAAATAGTGGATCTAGAGAACAGGGTGATCTCATGTGAGGTCTCTTCTTCCAATTTAGAGCAGTCTGTGGCTCAATCCAGAGTTATGGAAGTGGCACTATGGGATAGGATAGAGGATCTGAAGAACCGTAGCAGATGGAATAACCTCAGCTTTTTGGGGATTCCAGAGTCTGTTTATGGAGAGGCTTTGGTGACATATCTTCCAAATGTTCCTAGGGCCTTAGAGATGATTATGATCATTGAAAGGGTGCACAGGTTAGGACCACAAAGAACAGAAGAGGAGAGAAATGTGAGACCACACCCTGTGCTCGCTAAATACCTAAACTGGGCGATCAAGGAGAAAATTCCGAGGGCCTGCAGTAGGCGGGAGACCTTGATGGTCGATGGCTACAAGATCCTGCTTCAGGATTTTTCAGTGAACGTGGCACAAAAGAGGGAGCTATTTAACACGATCTGCAAACATTTGCATGAACAGGCAAGAAGATTCCAGCTCATGTATCCCGCGAAGCTGAGGGTGCTGATAGATGGGAGACCATTCGTTTTTGAGGACCCATCTCCGGCCAGACGTCATTTTCACATAGGAGATGACTAGGTAGTGGTTGAAACAGTAATAGAGAGGTACAGTAATTGTAGACAATTGGTTGTTTAAAGACATAGTTGTTTAAAGTTATTGATGTATGTCTGTATTCTGTTCTCCGGGCTCACCTTCGAATGCACAGGTGGCAAGGTGGCAGCACGTGGTCCTCCGAAATCAAGTTCTCTGCATACATGCTGGTGCAACTAAATCACTAAATAAAAGTGATCATGTCTTTCAAGATCGGGTAAGTAGTGTAACGTGACACAATATTCTAATGGGGTGACCGCTTCTGCAGAGGGCCCAATCAAGTCACTCACCTGGAACGTAGCAGGGGTCAACACTCCCATTAAAAGAAAAAAGGTCAGTGTCCATTTAAAAAGATTTAAACCAGAGATAATCATCTTATAGGAGACTCATTGGAAGAGTGATAATAATGTGGGACTGAAAAGCCCTTGGCTGGGGTCATGTTCTGCATCAAATTTTTCTTCCAAATGAAAAGGGGTGAACATTTTATTCTGAAAGGGTTTGGATTTTCAGGTGGAGGATGAAGTAAGGGACGAAGGGGTCAGATACCTTTTACTAAAAATCTTACTACAGAGTACTCCATATACGCTTTTAAATATTTATGTGCCCAACACAAATTTCTTTGCAGAGCTAAATTCTCTTTTGGTATTGAGAGGAGGCTAATGTAATCATAAGAGGCGACTTCAACGCAACTCAATGCTCCATCTTAGATAGGACCACACAAAACCAAAATATCTCTCCCACCTCCAGAGACTTTATACATTTACTTGAAACTAATGCACTTTGCGACCCTTGGAGAACACTGAATGCAGATTCAAAAGTGTTCACGTTCTACTCCTTGGTGCACATGAGCTTTACCAGAATAGATTACTTCCTTATCTCTATGGTGATGTGGGATTCTGTCATAGATCCGGCACTTCACGCCATTGTCGTATCAGATCAAGCCCCAGTCACACTATCGATCCAACATCAAACCCCACTTAGAAAAAGTAGATTTTAGCGCTTCTCAGGCTGTCTCAATCAGATGATTTCAAAGCTTTTCTGCAAGTTCAACTATATGGGCCAACTATGTGGATGACAATTTGGCACAGATTGAGGATGTACCCTTGTTTTGGGCTGATGCAAAAGAGGTACTCTGGGGTCATATAATCAATTACGTATCGTGCAGGAAAAGGGAAGCCCAAGAAAATTTTTAAAAATTACACACCACCCTCCTAGCCTCTCAGAGAGATATGGCTGCTAATCCATCCCCCGCAGCAGATACAACTTACGGAAAGGCAGATTCTGGACTCATTTGTGCAGGGACAGGCCAATTGGTTGGTTAAACTCACCCAGAATAGGTATTTCAGGGGAGTCAACTGTTCAAGTAAAATGCTAGCCAGCATAAATAGACTGCAACGCACCCGTAAATAGTGGTGGCCTGAGAGACCATTCCTCTTGTGTACAACACACAGATACAGAGGATATAGTCAAGATATTTTCGGATTTCTTTGAAGATCTATATAGAGCACCTCGAAATGATATTGAGAAGGTGGATTCATTCAAAGTCTCCGGCTCCCTCCTGAGCCTCTGTGAAGAACAAGTGTTACTGGATTGCCCTATCACAGAGGAGGAGGTGAGAGAGGCCATAGCATCTTCACTTAACAACAAATCAACGGGATCGGGGAGCTATGGAAAGAATTCTATAAACCTCTGCCCGCATAGGTATCACCAACATTAACCAACCTGTACAACATAATTTACCAAGATCAGGAAGCAATGAACTTTTTTTTAGAATCGTGAATAATTCTACTCCCAAAACCAGAGAAAGACAACGGCTGGTCCAAAATTATCGCTCCATAGCCCTACTAAGTAGTGATTATAAATTTCTGTCCAAAATCTTAGCGTCATGTATTAAAACCTTTTTCCCACTAACAGCGCATCTGGCTCAAATAGGCTTTGTAACCGGCCGACAAGCAGTTAAAAATATCCGGACCACAGTGAGTGAGACAGTAAGAACCACATCTTAATGCTCTTGAACCTGGCTGCAAAAAAAAGTGTTTGATACCATATCATGGCCTTTTCTGTCAACTACCTTATAAAATTTTGGCTCCAAGTTTTAAAATTTCATCTCCTACACACAAGAGAGCTCCTCCACAACCCTCTTGATAAATGATTTGCTGACCCCCCCCTGCCCCATAGACATTTTTTGGGTACCAGGCAGGCTGTCCGCTGTCTCCATTGCCCATTGATCTTGCACTTGACCCTATGTTGTATCACCTTCAACCCAGTCGTGAGGAGGGTCAGGACTCAAACTTCTCTCATGGATATGGTCAACTTCGCAGATGACGTGTTGCGGTTTCTGAGAAACCCGTGGCATATTTTTCCGGAGGTGCTGGGGACGCTACGGGTGGTGGGACTTCTCGCAAGCTACCACATTAACATATATAAAACCAATCCCATAAAGCTAAAGGGGCCGGCAAGGCCTATTTGGGCGCTGCTCTATCCTTTTAACTTGTGTGCCTCAAGGCTGCCCTATTTGGGTGTGACAATTCCAATATCCCCATCTCACTTATACAAACATAACATTACCCCATACATAGCTTCAATGGAAGGAAGATTATAAACATGACCTCGGTTTCCTCTGTCCTACGTGGGCCGAGGGACCCTCATTACGTTAGTGGAATTCCCCTGACTCCTGTACCTTTCACTACCGGCTTAAATCAAACTGAAGGACGAGATTCATATAAAAGCATTGTTCCAACGTTTCATTTGGAACGGTAAAAGGTCCTGGATGCCATTATTTTGCAGCAGTTTAGGACTGATGGTGGCATTAATCTGCCTAATATCCGGGCATATAACGTGGTGGCCCTAATACGGGTGGCAGCAGACTGGTTACAGCACTCATCGATTTACACAGATCGCAAAGTTAACCAACTTTTCCTGGGAATAACCTTGCTGTCTGATTTCTTACACCTACCCTATATCCTAATCCCAAAAACTATCAGACTGAAGCCTCTTGTTGTGACAATGTGGCGTGGGTGGCAGAAGATGAGATCATGCATTGAAAGCAATGTAAAATCACACTGCACATTGTTAGATGCGTGTTTGGGTCTGTTTAGGGTCCGAAACACGGATCCAAATACGCATCTAAAAAACGGATCCAAAACACTATGTTAACATACCCTAAAGGGTACGTTCACACGATGTACTACGGCACGTACAGTACGCGCCGTAGTACATCGTGTGCTTTGGGAGCTCGCGCTGATCAGCGTGTACTCCCAAGGCGCGGGGAGGCTGGCTCTATAGACACGTATTACTCATGGTGCGAAAACGCCACGAATAATTGACATGTCACTTATCTCCCTGTGCGTACAGTACGATTGTATTGGACGAGCGGGGAGAGGAGGCGTAATCCATAGTTCTCTATGAGAACTATGAATTACCATGATTGCGGCACGTATCTCGCCTGTATTAAAGCGCAAATACACTACGAAATGCGCGCCGCAATTATACTGTGTGAACGTACCGTAACACTTCAAAATTTCTGCGTAGACTGGAAACACGGGGGAGGTTTCGGGCGGACCTGGGAAGCTTGTATGCCGATTTACCGTCCCCACAACAGGGAGACCTCCAGAAAGGCAACATTATTTCTACCCATCTTGTGAGATTCTATATTGATCTCACTGTAGATAGAATTAAAGGTATTTGTATGTGCTGGTATTGTAAAAAAAAGTTGTAAAACTCAGCACTTTGGAATGTGTTTATGACAAATTTTCATGAACAATAACGATAATGTTAAACAGTTTTATATCTTTGATTTGTCAGTATGACAAATTATATGGTACATTCCGGATTACTTAATGAAAAGATTTAAAAGAAATTAAAGCTGAGCTCTGATTAGTTGCTATTGACAACAAGGACAGTTATGATAAATGAGTGCCATATAAAGTGTTTGTCCCAAGGATTGGATTTTAATGGTGGAAAACTAAAAGAAGAATTTTTTCATCCTTGTCTGGATGTCAGAGCTGGTGTTTTTTTTGTGTATATTCCATGGATATTGGAGTTCAAGTTTCACTCCCCACCGTGCTCCTGCCAAACAGCTCGAATCAGGACGTATCATGAGCTGATCATCCTTGTGTGTATTTACACCTAAAACGGACATGCACATATGATACTGGTCAGCTGACAGCTCACCCAGCCCTCACTTTTGTCTCCTAGTTCTTGACTGGGCAAAAGTGAGAGATACAAATCCGTAATCAGAAACCTCTTGGGCAGCATAAAAGCCCAACGTAACCAGTTCGTTTCCCAATACAGCAGAAGTCTGCAGGGTTGGTTTAATGACCATTATTAAGGGGATGTGTTATTTCCATTGTAGCTGATGATAGATATGGGTGCGCGCAAGCACGCACGCACGAAAATAAGTACACTGGCGATTTTGCAAGTTTTCCCACCTGCAAAGAATGGAGAGGACTAATTTTTATCTGTGTGATACAGAATCTAAAAAAAAAAATTAAGAAAAATCACATTGTATGATTTTTAAATAATTTTCATTTTATTGCATGAAATAAGTATTTGATACAATAGAAAAACAGATAATATTAATATATTAATATTTGGTACAGAAACCTTTGTTTGCAAGTACAGACATCAGATGTTTCCTGTAGTTCTTGACTTCGTTTGCACACAAGGCAGCAGGAATACTGTCCCAACCTTGAAGCATTGGGGTGGAAACAGGGGCGTCGCTAGGCAGTAATGTTCGGGGCACAAGCCCCGAATAAACCTGCCTATGCCCCGAGCCTCAGATCGTCGGCAGCTGCTGTGTGCCTGCAGAGCCGACGATCTGTTTAGCTCAGGGTTGTACATAAGAGACTGCAGGGAGGCAGGGTGACTGCCCGTGGTGTCGGGCGCTTAGGAGGGGGGAGGGGCGCCGGCTGCTCACTCACTGAAATTCCTGACTCTGTGCCCTGCAGCCAAGTTCAGCACAAGAGTCAGAAAGTTTAGCCTCATACAGCCCGTGAAAGGCTCCGCCCCCTGCCGTGCTCCCGGGTCCCACACCATCTCCTGCCTGTGGGTACAGTGATTTCGTTATGGTGTCAGCAAGAGCTCCCACAGGTGCCCGGATCATGAAAGGTCTCAAGTGAGTGAGTAGCCTCACTGTAGAGACTAGTGCTAGATAGTATAATAGGAAAGAAACAACATGAATGTGAACTGAATGGATATCTGTGCATGTGTATACGTGTGTATATATGTGTGTGTATACGTGTGTATATATGTGTGTGTATGTGTAGACGTGTGTATATATGTGTGTATGTGTATACGTGTGTATATATGTGTGTGTATATATGTGTGTGTATGTGTAGACGTGTGTATGTACATGTGTATGTGTAGACGTGTGTATATACGTGTATGTGTATACATGTGTGTGTGTACATGTAAATGTGTATGTACTGTATACACACACATATCCGCAATATCGCCTCATTCAAGTCACTAGTACATAATCCTGCATGTTGTGTCTCTTACACATGTAAACTACAACTGGATGATGAATTATATTTGAATATAATTGTTTTATACCTGTCATTCGTCAGGGTTTTGTATGTTTTTAGCTGCCGCAGCCAGACCGAGGGCGCATTCACACGGCGTAACTGCAGGGTGCATTTTTCGGCGTATTTGCACTAAATTACACCCAACATGTGCCCCACAATTATGGTAATTCCTAGCTCTCATTGTAGAACTATGAATTACATCTGTCTCCTCGGGCGTACAATGCGAAGTCACTTTGTGGCGCTTATGCGCCGCTGATGATTGTAGTGAATGGAGCCGGCCCCCCTGAACAGTGCGTACTTCCAAAACGCACAGCGTATTGAGGCGTGTAGAGTCCACGCCGCAGTTCACAATGGGGTGGGAAAAATGCTGTGTGAACTCCGCCCTACTGCGCAAAACTTAACACTAAGGGCCCAGGGCCTGGATGTTTTGGGACCCTAGCCACGCCCCTGGGTGGAAATATCACACTGTGGGATTGCTTCTCTGCAAAGTGGACAGGATGAATGCACCCTATTGAAGAGAGGCTGAATGGGGCCATGTATTGCGAGATTCTGGCCAACAACCTCTTTCCTTCAGCAAGAGCACTGAAAATGGGTCATGGCTCGGTCTTCCAGCACGACAATGACCCGAAACACACAGCCAGGGCACCTAAGAAATGGCTCTGAAAGCAGCATTTCAAGGTTCTGGCGTGGTCTAGTCTCCAGACCTGAACCCAATCGAAAATCTTTGGAGGGAGCTGAAACTCAATGTAGCCCAGTGATAGCCCCGAAACCTGAAAGATCTGGAGAGGATCTGTATTTGGGAGTGGGCCAAAATCCCTGCTGCCGTGTGTGCAAACTTGGTCAAGAACTACAGGAAACGTCTGACGTCTAAAAGGTTTCTGTACCAAATATAAAAGTTCTGTTTTTCTATTGCATCATATACTTATTTCATGCCATAAAATGCAAATAAATTCAATAAAAATCATACAATGTGATTTTCTTGTTAGATTCTGTTTCTCACAGTTGAACTTTACCTATGATAAAAATGACAGAATTTTCCATTCTTTGAAGGTGGGAAAAAAATCACCAGTGTATCAAATAATTATTTTGCTCACTGTGTGTGTGTGTGTATATACATACGGTATATACACATTTGATTATAAACAACAAAAAAAAAGTCAGAGGTGGCCACAACCTCTGTGGTGTTGATCCTTAAAAAGTTAGCTCCTTCCTGCAGCATGGTCATAATTTTTTGACCTTCCAAAAACGGGAACTTTGTTATTTTCCATCGACAGAGATATAAGAGTTTATTTTTTGCAGGACACGACTTTTTAATGGTCCCATGGACCATAACATATGATGCACTGGGAATTCTATAAGTGGAGTATTCTGTCGTTCGGTACATGAGCTGCAAGTGCAGAGTAGAAGCTTCATAAAAGAAGTTGCTCTGAAATGTGCTGGCATAGTCTTCGCACTTCAGCTAGGGAGGAGATGCCCCGCGTCTGCACTGTCAATAATTTGATGCAGGGGGTTAGTTATGGGATCATTGGAATGATCGGCCTCATTTAGCAAGACTGTGTAACGGTAAAGCTTGGTTCACATTTGAGTTTTAGGTTCCTTTCCGAACCTCCATCGCTCGCGTGTCCCATCGGAGATGATGGAAAAAATAGCGCAGTGATTTTTTACAACCTAACAGATAGCAGGGCGGAAACCCAACAGACCCACTGTAATCAACGTCTGTCGGGTGCCACTGGTGTCCCCTATGGAAAGGCTCTATTCGTGCCTGTTTTCACCTCTGTGATGGATGTTCCGAACAGAACCAGAACATTCCTCACAAATGTGACCCAAGCCTTAGACGGTCCTTATTGTCCATAGCAATCAGTGCAATAGTGACTGGTTGCTACTAACAAAGGCAATTTAAAAATAGACAGTTTTTATAAATGAGGTCCACAGAGGCCCTCACTGTTCTCCGACATGATCTACTCCTTATTTTGGCCAAAATACACATTCCTTACACAACCTCTTCAGTATGCAGCCTTGTAATGCCGACCCCATTAACATCATATTTTTGCCATCCGCCAAGTATATATGTATCAACACCTTCTTATAGCATGTATAGCATGATGTTTCAATGGACTATAGCAAAATGTAGTTCTAAACTGCATACTTTGCCTTGATGACGTCTGTGCATTTTTTGTGAAGGATGAAAAAGTGTAGACTTCTATGCTTTTTTTGGTCCTTTTTGAAAAGCATGCACACTATGTGAGTAAATGGGAAACACATGCAAACGTAAATGGACACTTTTTTGCATACAATAGAGAAAAAACTTTATTTAAACAAAATCTTTAATACCAACAAAAAGTTAGAAAATGTTTTCCCGTCAAAAATACACGGAAACAAATGTAAACAAAAAATGCAAACGTCGAAATTTGCTTTTGGTCATTAAAATGTAACATTTAACAGAGATCACGTATGTGATGTAAAAGGGGCTTAGAAATGCAGGTGTCTATGTTTCAAGTGCAGTTCTTAACTACAAAACTAAATGATGTGTCACCAGTATTTCCTAACCCTTGACTCCTCTTGATAATATGGCCACAGGAAATTAGACATTCCATCTACGTAACCAAATGTTTTAAAATTTGGAAAAATAAGAAAACCTAACAGATTTAAAGACCTGAAAAAACGTCTATGCAAATGTATAAAGACATTAAAGGGGTTGTCTCACAGAATTTTCTTGGTGACCCTTCTGAGAATAATAGGCACAACTGGGAGGAGGCCCAACAGAACTTGAATGAGCAGTTGATTAAAGTAGCAGAGGATAAAAAGTTTTTTGTTCAGCAACACTATTTTGATCAAGGAGAAAGTGCAGGACATTTACTACCTAATATTGTGAAATCCCAGCAAGCATCCAGTCATATTGCAGAACTTAAAACGGACAATGGCTCTGTAGTCATTGAGAATGCAGATATCCTAAATGTTCTGCTACAGTTTTATAAATCTTTATATACCTCTGGGGGTCGAGGGTCAGTGGATGACATTGAAGATTACTTGTCTAACATTACCCTTCCGTCTCTATCACTGGAAGATAGTAATGCTCTAGAGCAACCAATTACTTGTGAAGAACTAGAGGTTGCTTTGTGCCAGGCCCCAAATGAAAAAGCCCCAGGAATGGATGGTCTTCCAGCTGAATATTTTAAGCTCCACAAGGAAACCTTGTTACCGCATTTACTAGAGGTCTTCCAGGTGGCAGTCCAGGACGGTCACTTGCCATATTCAATGAGGGAAGCAGTTAAACTATTGTATGCAGAACCACGGGCTAGAGTACGCGCCAATGGCTTGATGTCAGAAGCATTCTCCTTACACAGAGGGACCAGACAGGGTTGCCCCTTATCTCCCCTTCTGTTTGCCTTGGCCATTGAGCCCCTAGCTTGCGTCATCAGAAATGCAAGGAACATTACAGGGTTCAAACATGGGACTATGGAGGAGAGAATTTCTCTCTATGCGGACGACATGCTTCTTTATGTGGGGAATGTAACTTCTTCTCTGGAACCAATCATGTCCTACATAGAGGAGTTTGGTCGGGTTTAAGAATTAATTGGGACAAGTCTACATTATTGCCCTTGGATCCTCTCCCTGAAGGAAGTATAGGTCAGGAATCTCAGCTACAGATAGTAACATCATTCAAATACTTAGGAATAATAATCACTTCCCGCCCGCAAGATTATATTGCCCACAATGTGCTCCCCCTACTTAGCAGATTGACCAATAAGATAAATGCATGGTGTAAGCTGCCTTTATCAGTTATAGGTAGAGGAAATCTAATTAAAATGATTGCTATGCCACAGATTCTCTACATTATGCATAACTCCCCAATTTGGGTCCCTTTAAATATCTTTAATAAAATACACCGACTCTTCAGAGAGTTACTTTGGAAAAAGGGGCATGCCAGGATTGGATTAAATTATTTGCAAAGAGAAAAGGATAGAGGAGGACTTGCTATCCCGAACACTTGGCTCTACTTTATAGCCTCACAATGGCAGCATTTTGCAGGGTGGGATGCTAGGGAAGGGATGGGTCCAGTAGGCAAGTTGCTAGCAACTAGAAGCTCATGGCCGCATTTGAGTTGTATGCTGGATGCTGAGAAAGCGGAACTGAATTCTTCAGATCTTCCTACTCTGAAATTAATGTATAAGGTGTGGGATAGAGGCAAGGATCTTTTGGGGTATACCTCATTTACCAAATATACCCCGCTATGGTTCAATCGCAAGCTTCCAGAAATTTGCAAATTGACTGACTTTAAGAGATGGATTGCAGTTGGTATTGTCTTATTATCCCAAATGTTAGATGGTTCAGAAATGTTGAGTTTTACTCAGCTGCAGGAAAAGTTTGACCTACCGCGCCAAGTCTTTTACCAATATTTGCAGTTGAGGCATGCGGTTCAGAGTCAAGCTTCACAAGTGGATCTGTCCATTAAATCTGCTCCCCTAATAAATTTAGTTTGTGGAGCACAGTCCACGAAAGGATTAATTTCGAAAGCATATAGTTACTTGGCGGAGGAGTATATTTATAATCAACAGCTTCCGATTAAAGTGAAATGGGAGACGGACGTTGGCCCCATTAGTACAGAACAACGGGATAGTGTTTTGAGCCTTGCGAGATTGGTGTCATTAAGTGAGGCAAAAAGATATTCACAGCTTATGTTGTTGCACAGAGCTTATAAAACTCCTTTCCAGCTATTCAAATGGGGTATTAGGTCAGACTTCAGTTGCCCACGATGTGAAATGGAGGAGGCCCAGCTTTTGCACATGATATGGGAGTGCAGGGAATTGGGCAACTTCTGGAAAGAGGTTATCCAGTTAATTAGCAAAGTTCATAAAATTGATATCCCTCTAGACCCACTACACTGTGTACTTGGCTATTTAGAAGATATAGTATTTGATGTGGAACAAAGAATTAGCATTTCCCGAATGTTATATATGGCCAGAAAGTTAATTGCCTTTAGATGGATTCAGTCTTCTCCACCAACCATAACCGAATACGTAAACAAATTAAACAATGTCATCAGATTGGAGAGGGGCGTATACTTAAAAAGAAATGCTCTGAGAAAATATGAAGGTATATGGAGCCCTTGGCTCAATTCCCCAGGTTTGCCTTCTCATTCCTTACTGCTAAATAATTCAGGAATGGCGTGAGGAATGGGAGCATTGTTCATTCCTATTACTGTTAGTTGAACAAAAGGAGTAGACACTCTTGGCAAAGTGACTTCTGTCCTTGATTAAAAGTTGCTAAAAAAAAGTCATGGGTACTGCTCTTGGTTTGGTGGGTATGGGTGGGATGGTTGGGGTTTGTTTATGGTTGTATGCTAATACTGCTGAAAGCACTTATCAAGCTTATCAAGATATATGGTACGGACATATTCATATACTCCTAGTGTTTTTTTATCTAAAAAGCAAAATGATTGTATATGTATGTATCCTGATGTAAAAAATAATGGTAAGAGATGTTCTATTCTGTATCTGCATTAATTGTTTAATAAAAATTATCTGATTTAAAAAAAAAAAAAAGGGGTTGTCTCACTACAAAGATTAGCTTTCAAAATGTACTGAACACTAAATGAAGACGTTTTCCAAATATATTGTATTGTTCACCTTTTTTTGTTAAGGAGCTACAAATGATTTGATCACCTTCTGTGCTCTCTCTGGTTTCCCAAGTGACCGACCTGTGTACTCCTTCTCCCCTGCTGTTTGTTCTATCTGATAGCAGGGAGTGATGTCATCACACAGGTCATGGCAGTGTGAAAGCTTGTGTGTTATCTGATCTTTTAGACAAAAGACAGTAATTACTGTACTGTCTACATTAGCTCAGAAGCTTCTCCGGACCTCAGAGAAAGTAATTTAGCTAATCTAGACTAATAAACATAATGAACAGAGAAGTCTGAATACATGGAGCTCATTACAGACAGCTTGACCAGGAAGTGACAGCTCAAAGCAGCATTATTTCATTCATGCATCCTATGAAACTAGATGAGACAACCCCTTTAAACACAGAAATGTTTGTTAGGGTATGTTCACACGGTGTGTTGGGTCTGTGTCAACATAAGGACTCAAACACGCATCTAACAATGAGCAGAGTGATTTTACACTGCTCCCAATGTAAAACGCGCATCGGTGTTGAGACGAGTGATCGTCAATGCGTATCTCAATGCGTCTTTCAGATCCGTTCCAAGAACAGACATGTCAATTCTTGGTCCGAAAGACGCAGCAGGAGCCCTATAATAAACTATAGGGTGCGATCCTGCTGCATCCAACACGTAGCTGCGTGTTGGATCCGATCGACGTTGCACTTTTGGATGCGATTTTCGGATCTAAAAACGCCGTGTGAACAAGCCCTTACACATGAAAAAACATCAGCTAGAAGACTACTCCAATATCTCCAGTGCTGCATCACATTTCTATTCTGTTTAAACAAGTGCAATATTGGTCTTTGCCAGTGTGTTTTCAGTCATTGCTCTGGTAACAGATTTGTTATACTGCTGACTGTTTATATATTTGGCAGGAGGAATTAAAATATTGTCCAAATCCAATGAATGGGTGACTAGTGTAACAAAGCATCGAGTCCTACGCAGGCCTTATTTTGCTTGAACTGCACATTTATAGCATCTTCTTGTTTGCAGACGACAAGACCCTGACGCTTTCTTAATTTGATACCGCTCTCCAAAGTACAACTGAGTGAAGTCATAGATAATGCACCTAGCAAACTAAAAGCAGTATTAAAGGGGTTGTCTCGCTACAATGATTGGGTTTTAATTAAAAGATCTTTAAAAAACAAGCAGCTTTGCAATATATGTTCATTACAAATGTCCTACTGATTTTGAGTTATCCCTGTTAGTAGTAGTACATCAGCTTCTCAAATCTCTATAGCAGCCGAACTGTTGATCTTTATCGCACTGGCTGTCAGGTCTGATGACTCATCACCTTCTGAATACAGGTCAGATCACAGAGCCCCTCCAGCACAGTATGCTTCTGTAGTGGAGGGAGGGGGAGGGCTCTGGTTTCTGTGTCTGTGTGGATTAACCCTGTGTGTGCCTGCTTCCTCCTGCTCTCTACTGTACACAGACTGAGGAAAGCAGAGACTGATCTGTAGTCAGAAAATGTGACAGCAATGAAGTGTGTTACTATAATCATGATGTGTCTGTGGAGCTCTGACTATACTAATAGAATAGATTAGGGAGGCATGTGAACGGTTCATATCTCTCCCTGCTCTGCTGTATTAGTGACACATCCTGAGTATAGTAACTCACTTCCCAGCTGCCCTGTGTCTGTTCTGACAGGGTTTGTTGTTGCTGGAGATGTGGAGATATGTATGCTAAGCAGGGGGTATAGGAACACTCACATCCCCCCTGCTCTGCTATTAGCAATCACAGCTTCACAGACCTCTCCACACTCATAGATCAGCCCTCTCCCTGCTGTCTCCGTGGAGCTGACAATACAGCTGATCTAGCGGCAAGAGCCTGCAGCAGAGCCTGCACACACAGGGTTAACTCTGGCAGCAAACCCCCTCGCAGTAAGTTTTGGCCCACCAGACCATTTCAATTTTGCATTACAGCTGCCGCGGCAGGGGTGTCGCAAGGCAGTTTTATCTGGGGGCTGTGCCCTGGATTAAACTGCTGCTGCCTTGAACCTGAGGTCGCTGAGTTCCGAGCCCCTGCTGTGGGCCCGGAGTGCCAACGATCTCTTCAAGTGTATGTGCGTCCTATGGGAAAGGCAGATAGGCCATCAATAGCTGATCAGTTGGGTGCTGACACTCAGCAACTGCACAGATCAGCTGTACCAAAGTGGCACACACTGCACAGGTAGGTGCTGTGAAGCAGTGCTGTAGAGCGGTATCATTCACTGTGAATGAGGGCTGCGATGCAGTACCCTGAGCCACAACACAGGAGATGTGATGCGCTTCGGCATCATTTCCCTTGTCTGCTACTACCAGAAGCAGCACTGAAACTCGGCGCTCGACCGACCCCAAGTGAATGGCCTGTCCAGGATAGCTCATCAGTTTATTTTTATCTGGATAATCCCTTTAAGTTGGTTTCCATCTTTATATCTGTTGAGAAGGAAATACTTTCTCAATGGTAACTTTTATTTAGTAAATATTCAGGTCAGCCCAAGACTTTGTCCAAATTTTTACTTTTGGTCCACTGATTGTTTGAGTTGACACCCCTGCTCTAACAGGATTAACTAGGAATAGCAGATCTAATATGGCAATCACTGCTGCAGAATCACCCACAGCCTAACCAGGAAGTGAGCGTCTTAGGCTAGCTGTGAAGAATAGGCTCAGTGAAACAGCATGGTGAAATACCCCTTTAAAATATATATTTTTTTTGTAAGCAAGATAAATGTTCTCAGACATAAGAAGTTATAAAACTGCACACAGCAGAAAAACATTGCAACAGTTATTTCTCAAAAGTCTGATTTTATTCAGAAACAGTACCACACCTGTTAATGGGGTTGTGACTGGTATAGCATTGCTGTCCCATTACCTTGATTGGAGATGAGTTACAATACCAGAAATAGTCTAAGAACAAGAGTTTTGAGTTTTTAATGGTAATGGGGAAAAAAAAGCCTAATTTAATCCTTCAAACGTTCCAATTTTTATATAAAATATTTTACGGATGTGCTAAAATTGGTTTTCCAAGACTTTTAAAAACCTTCCCACCACCTTCCACTGTGCTAAAATTCAAGGTTAACCCACACTTAGCTCTGTTATCACCACCACTCCCGCTGTGCCGGAGGCCCACCCCTCCAGTCTCTCACTGATGACATCATGTTAATGCATCACATGATGCTGCAGCCAATTTCTGGCTTCAGCAATCGCATGCTTGCATATATAGCATGTGACCATAGAGGTCAGTGATTGGTTGCAGCATCATGTGATCAATGAATGTGAGGACATCAGTGAGAGACTGGGGGAAAAGAGGGACCCTGGAGCTTTGACAATGCTGGAACGGTGGTGATGGAAGAGGTAGAATGAGTTAATTTTATATTTTAGTACAGTAAAAGGTAGTAAGGATGTTTCTAAAAAGTCTTGGAAAAACCCTTTAATATTAGGTTGATAATTTGTAAAAAAAAAATCAATAAAAAAAAATCAACCTAATCAAACCTGAAGCGGTTTGAAAACAATGACAGCCTCAATCATCAATTCCATTATGTTAGTGTGCTAAAACCTTTAGTCAAAATAGGGGGTGGTGGGACCTCCACTACGGAAAAATCGAAGCAATACATAGTGCCCATTGAACTTAATTAGCTATCAATGTGACGTATGGGCATGACAGATACATCAGGGAGAAAAAGACACAGCTCATAGCTGATCTTCATAGCTTTTCTGCAAAGGGGACAGGACGACTGCACCGTATTTAAGGGAAGATGGATGGGGTCAAGATTTGGCCAACAACCTTCTTCCCTCAGTAAGAGCATTGAAGGTGGGTCGTGGCTGGCCCTTTCAGCAGCACAATGGCCCAACACACATGGCCCGGGCAACTAAGGAGTGGCTCCCATAAAAAGCATTTCAAAGTCCTGCAGTTGGCTAGCCAGTCTCCAGACCTGAACCCAAAGGAAATTTTTTTTTAGGGAGCGGAAACTCAATGTAGCCCAATGATAGCCCCGAAACCTGAACGATCTGAAGAAGATCTATATGGAGGAGTGGGCCCAAATCAGTGCTGCAGTGTGTGCAAAACTTGGTCAAGAACTACACTAAATGTCTGACCTCTAATTGCAAACACAGGTTTCTGTAACAAATATTAAGTTCGGTTTTTCTATTGTATCAAATACTTATTTCATGCAATAAAATGTAAATTAATTTAAAAATCATATAATGTGATTTTCTGGACTTTTTTTTAGATTCTGCCTTTCACAGTTGAAGTGTACCTATGATAAAAATTAATAAACTCTCCAATCTTTGAAAGTGGGAAAACTTACAAAATTGCCAGTGTATCAAATATTTTTTTTCCCCACTGTATGTGTAAACGATCTGCACCAAAAACGTTTGCTCCATCCAACATCCTAGATATTTGTGACTGAATTCTTAGGGTGTGTGTTGTGCCACAAGATTAGACACATACATGAATGTTGCTCGACGGAATATGTCGCAAATATAGTGCACTAATCCTTCCCATTTTCAAACTGGTGCAGTTCTGTGACCATGGCACTTACAATGTGGCAAATTTATGAAACACTGTGTACTAATTTTATACATACTGATGAAAGATACTCTAACCTAACAACTACACATCTATAGCAAACACGAATTGCAATATAGCGCACCCTGTGTCCTGTTTGTCGGCAGTTCCCCTATGCCAACCTAATAACCTTAGGGCATGTCCCCATGGCACGGGTTTTCGGCTGGTTTTTCAGCCGGTTTGTGGTTTTTCAGACCGCCTGAAAAACCGGCCGAAAATTAGCACAATTGTGCTCTATGGAAAACCCGTGCAGCAGTCCCCACTGCACGGGTTTGCCGCCCGGCGGTTTTGCCGTCCGCGGTCCGGTGGCAAAACATTGAACATGTTCATTCTTCCGTCCGGTTTCCAGACGGAATATGAACAACTCAATGGGAGGGCTGTTCTCCGCTCAGCGCGGGGAAAAGCCTTCACCCCCCCGCGGCAAACCGGCCAGTATTTGTCCACTGCCGTGGGAACATGCCCTTAGTACAATACAGAATCCAGCAGAAACAGCACAGGTGTGCTGAGGGCTCCTCCGGTCATACAATGGAATTGACAAGAGAAATTTAATGGACTACACCCAAATTAATGCACAAGGTGCACAAAACGGACGGAGCTTCCTGCAGGTTATATAGGCCAATTTTTAAATATCTATTTTTGTATCACATTACTAATAAGTACTGTATATACTTGAGTATCAGCCAAGCTTTTCAGCACAGAAAAAGTCCTGAAAAGTTCGTCCTTGGCTTATACTCGAGCCACTGTTGGCGATCGGGCGCTGCGATGGCCTGTGCGCCGGCAGGGACACTTTTACACTGGCTGGGGCCAGAAGTGGGGAAATTCATAAAAGTTTCTCATTGATTCAGACGCCGCTGCCATCTTTGCCGCAGCGTCTAAGGGGTTAAACAGTGCGGGGGTGGGGCTGTAACTGCCGGGTATTAGCAGCAATTAGCCACTAACACCCAGCGACTGTGTAGCAGGATCGCACTGCAATCCCGCTTCGAAGCCGCTTACTGGCATCAGGACGTATCCATAGGTCTTATGTCAGTAAGAGGGTAAAGGTCAGATTTATGGAATACATGACTAATAGTTGTCCTGTACAGATTCTCTCACCTGAGCTGTAGATCTCTGCAGCTCACCCAGAGACACTCTGGGCCTCCTAGCTGTATCTCTAATTAATGCTCTCCTTGTCTGGGCTGTCTGTTTAGGTGGACAGTCATCTTGGTAGATTAGCAGTTGTGACATACGCCTTCCATTTTCGGAAGATGGATTGAACAGTGCTCCATGAGATGTTCAGAGCTCGGGCTATTTTTTTTCAAAACGTAGCCCTGCAATATACTTTGCCACAACTTTATCCCTTAAGTGTCTGGTGTTTTTCTTGGTTTTCTTGACGCTGTTTGTTCACTAACGTCCTTTAACAAACCTCTGAGGCCTTCACAATACAGCTGTAGTTATACAGAGAATAACTTAAATACAGATGTACTCCATTTGCTAATTAGGTGATATCTTAAGGAAACTGGTCACACTGGATTTAATTTAGAGGTGTCGAAGTACAGGGGGCTGAATTCATATGCACGCCACACTTTTCAGTTTTTGAACTTGCAAAAATCTGGAAAAGCACGTACCATTTTCTTTACATTTTACAAATACTTGCTACTTTGTGTTGCTCTATCACATAAAATATCGATAATATATGTGGCTGTAATGATTAAAAATGGGGAACAGCTCAAGTTTTGCAACCCACTGCATAAATGTACCATGTACCTACATTAAAAAATTTTTTTTTTTTTTTTTTTTTAAAAAAACTGCATGAAAAATGGAACCATTTCAGCCAAAAACGTATATGTTATAAAATAAAATGTTTTAAATTTAGCTTTTTGGATTACTAGAGAGAGAGAGATCATGTCCTTTATCTCCTAAACAAAGCAAAATCAGAACAGCAATGGATTTGGTAATAGCCTTGAATTACCTTTGCCTACGTGTTTAAAGCTAATCATTGTGGTGAGAAAACCCCTTCGAGGCTTGATTCACATCTGCATCAGAAACTTCGTTAAGAGCCTCCACCATAGGTTACGTAAAAAATTACAGAAAAAAAAATAGCACAGCACGCAGCACAATTTTTTCTGTTAACACAGACATCATGATGCAAACCCGACAGGTGTTTTTTTTTGGGTCATAAAACCCGGACCCTTGGCGGGTGTCCTTTACTTTCCGTCGTTCTAGTTGATGGAGTAAAAAAAAAAAAACATGCTTATTTTTGCTTTAAAAGGGTATTTTCCACACTTTGGGAAATTGGGGGTGCGTCCAGAAAATGTGCCCGCAGTACCCCAAAGCCCCTTTTGGGGAAACTCCCTAAAACCCGCTACCCCACACCCCAAATTGAATATTAAATTACTCCCCGCGGCGTGTTTTCCCCCGGGAAAATAACAGAAAAAGTCATTTAAATCCCCCGGGTGAACAATAAAATTTTTTTTGTATGGCGGGGAGAGGAGGTTAATTAAATATTTTTCCCCCTAAAAAAACAAAGGTTTACCGAAAATTTTTCCCGGTACGCATCTCCCCTTTATTTTAAAGGGGCGAAAAATTTGCGCGTTTGGAAAAATTTTCCCCCTTGTGAAAACCCTGAGAGGCCGCAAATTTTTTCTGTAAAACAATTTTTTTTCCCTCTATTTAAATTAAAGTAAAAGAAACCTTAACAAATGGGAAAAAAACCCCTACAAAAAACATCAAAAAGGGTTTTTTTCAATTTAAAGGGGAAAACTGCCCATAAAATTTTTTTTTATTTTTTTTTTTTAAAGAAATTTTGGTTTTCATTTTTGCAAAATTTTTTTAGGCATATTTTTTTTTTTAAATTAAATTTGGGGAAAATATATAAAAAATGCATAAAAGTTTTCAAGGTTTCCCCCTTACCCCACCAGGGGGGAGCAAAAAAAAATCCAAGAAAAAAACATTTTGGCCCAAAGTCCAAAGACCATGTAATTAAAACCACTGCGGGTGAATGTGGCGGGGTTTCTGGTTGACCTCAAAACCACCCTCCCCCTCCCCTTTTTGCAAAAGGGAGGGGGGGGTTGGTTTGAATCTCCTTTTTTGGCTGGGGGACTAAGGAAAACCATACAAAAGCTGTTTGGTATCCAACTGAAAAAAGGAAAAACCCCAAAGTGAAATTGTGATTAAAATTTAGGGTCGTTCCCCAAGCGGGCGTCTTTGACCCCCCGGGTGAAAACATTCCCTTTTCAAATTTGTTTGGACTGTCTGTCAGTCCCCAAAAAAGACCCAAACACAAATTCGATTTAAATAGCAGTGGTTTTTAACATTGCGAAATTAGAAACACGTTTACGACTTGGCGTTTGGCGATCCCCCTTTCCACCCTTTACTTTTCGCAACCCAATTTTTCCAAAAAATTTGTCTTTTAAATTTCTTCGCCCGAAAACGCAGCAGGAGCTTTAATAATAAAAACTATAGGTTTTATCCTGCGCGGGGAAAAATTGAAAATCCCAACACTTAGTTGCGTTTTGCACCAAAGACGCTACTTTTTTTGGGATCCTTTTGGGGGACCCAATACAAAATCCCAAAAACCTGTGGGGCCCAACACCCTTACTCTTTTTCACTAGGGAAATCAAAAGGGGGAAAAACCACAGTTTTATTTTCTCACCCCTGCTCAAAAGGAAACCCCAGGGGGCCCAAAACGTTTTACATATCCTATGAACGTTTGGGGTACGACAGGGGGGAACAAAAGGGGAAACCAAGTGAAATCAGATGGGGCGACATGTATACAAAAACTAAAGAGAACAAATGTTTAAAACCAGGAAACAAAAGGGAGAACGATGGGGCCCAAAAGGGGTGCGACTTGTAATGCCCGGGAAGAAACAAAGGGGGAAAGGGTGGGGTGTCAGGAGGTGCAAACAGGTATGCAGGAAAAAACTAAAGGGAACGATTTTGGGGTCAATGGGCGCCGGGATTGCCCAGGAGAAACTAAAGAGGAACGAGTGTGTCAGAGGGGAAAGGACATGTATGACAGGAAAAAAAAAAGAGGAACGATGTTGTAAATTTTGGGTGCGACGGGGATGACAGGAGAAAAAAAAAAGGGGAAAAACGACGTTTGTCAAAATGGGTTCGACATTTTAACCCAGGGGAAACAAAAAGGGGAAACAAACGTGTGTCAATGGGAAACAAACAGTTTAGACAGGAAAAACAAAAGGGGAAACCGATGGGGTTCAGATGGGGGGGGCGACAGGTATGACAGGAAAAACTAAAGGGGAAACCCGATGGTGTCAGAAGGGGCGCCATGTATGCCCAGGAGGAACAAAAGAGGAAAAACGTGTGTCAGAGGGGTTGCGACATTTTAATGAACGGGAAAGGAAAACCCGACGGTGTCAGATGGGGTTACAAACATGTACGATAGGAGGAACGACGTGTGCAGGGGAAAGGGACAAAAACCGACAGGAGAACTAAAGAGGAACGACTGTGTCAGTTTGGGGCGACATTTATGACAAGGGGGAACAAAAGGGAAAACGTGTGTCAAAATGGGTGCTAAAATTTAAACGACAGGGGGAACAAAAAGAGGAACGCATGACGACAGGGGAACTAAAAAATAAAGCGACGTGAGCCCCCAGAGGGAAACATGGTAGACAGGGGGAAAACTAAAGAGGAACAAACATGTTTCAGGGGGGGTACACAGGGTACGCCAGGGGGAAAATTAAAGAGGAACTAGTGTGTCGGGGGAACATGTTTTGACAGGGGGAACAAAAAGGGAAGGGTTTTCCCTTCAGAGGGGAACGATGTGTATGACAGGAGGAACTTAAGGGTTTAAAGGGGCCCTATTTTTTTGGCAGACCCGAAACGCTTTAAATATTTTTCAATGTTTTTAAATAGGTTTTTAAGTTTATGTATTAATTTTAATAGGGGACAATAAAAAAAATTTTTTTTAAACTGCGGCGTGCTGACCAAACCTACTACATTTTCCCATGACAGGGGGGAAAATAAAGAGGAACACGGTGTAAAGGGGTTTTCACAAGTACGGGAAAGGGGGAACCCAAAAAGGAACGAAAAGGTGGGCCCGATGGTTTCCCGTACGAAGGAGGGAAATAAAAAAGAAAAGACGGTGTCAAAATGGGGGCGACTTATGACAGGAGGGAAATAAAGAGGGAAAAACGGGTGCAGATGGGTAGGGCATGTACGTTAGGAGGAACGACGGTTGTTTTCAAGGGGTACGACAAGTAAAGACGGGAGCAACAAGAGGGGAAAGAAAGTGTTTTTCAATGGGTTTCGACAAGTATGACAGGAGGAACTAAAAGGAAAAGCCCCTGTGGTTTAAAAAGGGAACCCACATGGGAAAAAAAAAGGGAACTAAAAAGGAAAGAAATTTTATGGGCAAAGAGGAAATAAAGAGGAACGACGTGTGTCCCAAAGGGGAAAAGACTTTGACAGGGAAAGGGAAATAAATGGAAAAGACGTTTTGCAAAATGGGTTTGGGCGTATTTTCAGGGGAACCAACGAGGGAAAGAAAAGTTAAAGCAGGGGGAAAAAAAAAGAGGGAAAGACGTGTGTCAATGGGGTACGAAAATTGTATGACAAGGGGGAACCAAAAGAGGAACCCCCCGGAGGAAGCTGGCCTCGAAATCCTCCGCCCGGAAACCGGGAGTCTGGTGTCGAAAAACCCCCCCGCGAAACGGAAATCCTGGCATCGAAATCCGCCCCCCGCGAAAAGGAATTTTTGGCGTCAAAAAACCTAAAAAAATCGAATTTTTTAGCATCAAAGGGAAAAGTTTCCCTTTAAGCACCAAAATCAAAAGGGTTTTTGTGGCAAAATCGTAAAAAAAAAATTTTTTTGCTCAGAAGCCGGAGAGAATTTTTATTTTGTGTAAAATCCCGTAAAAAAAAGGGTTTTTTGCACAAAAAAAACCCTTTAAAAATAAACATTTTTTAAATCAGAAGTGAGAAAAACTAAAAATTTTTCAAAAAATCTTGAAATTTTTGCAAAAATCGTTTTGTAAACCAAAAGGGACGATCAATTTTTTTAGGGAAAGAGGACACCGCACACCCTGTCAGCCCTTCTTTTGGCAGCCCTGCGAGCACAGAGGGCGGGCATCAGAAACGCCCCTCTGGCTCCACAATCATTTAAATGGGCCCGCCCCGGCAGACAATTTGAGCAGGGGTTGAGGGGGGGGGGGGGGGGGGGGGGAAGCAAGGGGGGCCTCTTTTTACTGAAGTTAAACCCAAAGGGGAAAACATTTCAAGTCCTTTACCTTTCAGTAATTTACTTTAAAAAACCGGGGAAATTCCCCTTTTTGTCCCTCAACTCCCCCACAGGGAGAAACTAAACTCTGAAGGGGTTTGGGAAAGGGCCCCTTTTTAAAACATGAAGCTGATAACTTTTTTTTAAAGGGTCACAATTAAAGTTACAGCAAATTGGGAATAAAAAGATGATAGAAAACACACACATTACTGCAAAAAAAAATAAAAATTTGCGACACAATCCCTTTAAGACAACTGCACAACCAGTTTCAGTGTGTGAACAGACTTGCATGTCTTGTTTAAGACATGTATATAAAGTGTTTTCAGTGTATTTTATTCCATCCAATTAGATTTCATCTGCCGAGAATCTTCAATTAGACTGCTCAGCACATTACAAATTACAGGCACAAAGATATTATAAAAAAGAAGGTTTATAATCTAACGGGATAATCCTGAATACATGTAGGATAGCTTAATCTCTGTCTAGACTGAGATTATGATGGTTAATGCCGTTTCTATACAAAATATAAATATACACCCTTTAAAAAAAAAAAAAAAAAAAAAAAAAACATAAAATAACATACAGAAGAGTGTAACAGAGTTTATTATCAGTCATTTGTCCAGCAACACAAGAAAAAAAAAACGTAATTCTGTCTATAAGGATACACAATCTGAATGGTCTCAGGTCCAGTGTTGGAGGTGAACACTTCCCTAGGAGCCACATTCTAATTCCATATTTCACTAACTCATGAAGGTTGGAAGCAGGGGAGAGGTTTTATGTGTAACCTGCATGGTCAAAAAGTTTGGGATCCATTATAATAAAAACCAATTAAATATTTTCATGATAGAACCGGTCATTGCCTTTGAGGTTTTCATATTTAAAATGTTTCACAAGTTAAATTGAAACCAGGGGTGGTTTATTACTGCATTCATAAAGACTGTCACATCCCTGGTATCACAAGGCATTATGGGAAAGGAGCTGGAAAGCTCACTGCACCCTCTATAGGTTGTAACAAATCCTCAATTTACTTCTGATTCACTGAATCTTTGAGAAGCAAAAAGGAATATTAGTTAAGCCAATATCGACACTACATACGCAGTTTCGGGGTTTTGCCCCTCATCAGTGAGAGCAGAGCGATACTGGCTCGACTGGGTGGGAGGCAATGAGTGGTTGAGAGAAGGGGAACATCTCTCCTTATGGAGAGCACCAGTTAAGGTGTGTAGTGTTTTGATTGCCTTTTTCTAATATTCCTTTTTGCTTCTCGAAGATTCAGTGAATCAGAAGTAAATTGAGGATTTGTTACAACCATAGAGGCGCAGTGAGCTTCCCAGCCCCTTTTTCCATAAGCCTTTTGTGATATGCAGATGCTTAGTAGTGGGCTAAAAGGCAATCAAAACACTACACGCCTTAACTGGTGCTCTCCATAAGGAGAGATGTTCCCCTTCTTACATCCCTGGTAATCATATGATCGCTGGGGTCGGGTAACTGCAGGAGTGGCTGGATCTTAAGGGTATGTCCATACGACGTGTTGAGTCCGTGTGTCAATACGCTTTTAGATGCGCGTTTTGATCCGTCTGTCGGACCCTAAACGGACCCAAACACACATCTAATAATGAGCAATGTGATTTACATTGCTTTTAACTTGAAACACCCATTGGCATTCACACGAGTGTCTCACAGCGTCTTTCGGGTCCGTTCCAAGAATTGATATGTCAATTCTTGATCCGAAAGACGCAGACGGAGACCTATTTTAAACTATAGGGCGCCATCCTGCTGCATCCAACACGCATCTAAACAGGCAGCTGCGTGCTGGATACGTGTTGGAACCAATCGATGCTTCGCTTTTGGATGCGATTTTCGGATTCAACACGGATCCAAAAACGCTGTGTGAACGGCCCCTAACAGACCTAGATGAGTCCTGCAGTCAGTACTAGGGGCACTTTTTTCTATACAAAAAAAACCTTACAAAACAGACTTTTCAATTTTTCTTTTTGTCATTTTCACTGATGCTATAAAAAACATTCTGATTTAAAAAGTACCTAAAAATAGCGTTATGTATGCTGGAAAAAAGGCAGAAAAAGCAAGATAGTGTTCATCTACATGAACTAAAAGAAACAAAAATGTGGCTGGTCAAGAACGATGATAAAAGGCTTGGTCAGGAAGTGGTTAAACTGTAAATGAATAGAAACAATTTAACTATGGTCTGCTGTGGCTGAAAACCCTGCTTACCTTCAGAAACATAAAGTCAATGTATACGATGCTATGCCCAAAAAATTAAATGCACCACTACCAAGAATAGAAGGAAAGGTGTGGCACAGACCAAACGCTGCACATCAAAATGACATCTGTATTATCCAAATATGAAAACTGGATACATAAAAGTTAAAAACACTTAAACACTAAGCCCCACTTGAGACACTGAAATACCCACATCATGGGCATACCGAGTCATCTCCAAGCTGTTAAAGGGGTTTTGCCACGAAGTAAAATTGACGTGGGAAGCTTGCAAATGAAATAACAAACATTTTCACCATTCATTATTATTAAACATTCTGCACCCTTTTGTTTTAGCTGCCCCTTTAGTGATCCATTGTTTTAACAGCTCGTCTCCAGGGGATACGACCAGGCTGTGAGCTCCTCATCTGGTCGCACCCGCTCAGACATCACTTCTCCTCTCAACCAGCCACTGGTGTTCAAACCCCAGGTGCTGGTCACTCTACCCCATCCCTCTGTGCTCCTTTGTAATTAGTCAACAGTGCAAATAATAAAAAAGAAACCTCAGCGAGGTTCTGTGCATTGAAAAAGAAAAAAACAAAAAGGTTTGGTTTTCCGCAGGATTTGAATCTAGGACCCTTGTGGTGAACAAAAACTTACCTCTCACTACCACAATGCTTTTCATAAAAAAAACCTTTCTTTGACTACAGAGACAAAAAGGGGGTGAGTCATCCTGCGTCACTAATGGAATTCAAACAAATCCCCACACCCCCCTCTGAGCACGACAGAGCTGAAGAGGCTGTGGATGCAGGAGGCATGAAATGAGATCGTGGCAAAACCCCTTTAAGTGTGTGTTCACACATTGTATTTATGGGGCGTACTTTCGCCGGCTGCGGCCGAATATGAATTAAACTGCAGTTCACTGAGTGCTATAGATAACACAGAGGAAATTCCATGGCACTACGTCAGATAGGGGGTACGCACCGAAACTCTGCAAAAAGAAGTGATGTCACTTCTTTCAGGTGCTTACGTTTTTTTTGGAATACTAGACTGAATAGAAGACCGGGCTGTAGTGTTGTTGAAACCATGCGCTGGCCAGCGCATACTTTTAACTAGAGGGAAGCATATTGCAGCATTCATCAATGAGTACCTCAGCGCAATTACTGTTGTGGTAGAAACTCAGCCCTAATAGGAACTGTACATTAGACACATCACTAAAATTACTCAGTGTGAAAACTAGCACAAACATCATCATCAACATCATCAAATGACGTTTATGCATATCGCGGTCACCGCAGTGAAGTCCTCTTTTAAATCGCTAAGTATTATCACATCCAAAATCAGTACCAGAGTAGTGTTGAGGGACAAATAAATTTGGACAAAATTGTCAGTACCCTCATGCTGAAGAAAGAAAACGCCACAATAGTCAGTGAAATATCTCAAAACTGTCAAAAGTAATAGAGTCTTGGTACTGTTTTAGTGGTAATGGACCGCTTCTCTTGACCGTTTTTAGCAAGCTGTGCTCCAGTGACCCCCATGTCGAGATGAGGAAGGCTGCGCTAGCACTTTCATCCTCATTCATTTTATATTGGAGTTCTGAGTATAGGCGAGAAGAGGATTTCCCAAAACGGGAATAACCTTTTAATTAAAGCTTACTGAAAATTAACTAATGAAAATCTCACATTGTGTTATGAATTGTGGTTCAATTTCCAAAATGAGAGAAAAAAAAAAAACGCCCGTTTTTAATTTAAATTGGCTTTCGAAGAAAATAAATGAGATGGTATCCTCTAGAAAAGGTTGTAAAATTATTGATCAAAGCGGAATGTTTGAAAATAGAGTATTGTCCGCTATAAATTAGTATCACAATTGTCTTCAAACGTATTAGTCAGACTTCCTATTTAAAGGGTAAAAAGTAGTCAATGTGCTATTTGGTTGATCAGTGTACCACATGACCAGGTTGTGACAATGGATAGCTAAGGAAAACACGTTGTCTGCAGAGATCAGAAAGAAATTATAGACAAATATATTAAAGGTCAAGGATACAAGATCATCTCCAAGCAGCTGTTATTGCGCCAAGTTACTACTCATTATTTCTAGAATGTTTAAGGTCTATAGGACTGTAGACAACCTACCAGGACGTAGCCACAAGTAGGGAATAAAGAATTGTTGAAACATAATTAACAGAGAAAATAATACGGGTGGGAATGACAACAAAAAGAGGCGCAGAAAATTTCTAAAGAGATGAGATGTGTTCTCCAAGGTCAAGAAACATCAATGTCAGATCGCACCATCCGTTACCAAAGAGTCGTCTTTGAAGAAATGAACTTAATGGAAGATAATGGAGCTGTTGAGAGCAATTCATAATAAAGCGAGACTGGAATCTGCCAAGATGCATACTAATAAGCTGCAAGGCTTCTAGGAAAATGTCCTTTGAAAAAAAACAGGAGCTTTATGGCAAGTCACGCCAGCTCTATGTTCCTAGATTCAATAAAATGAGAAGCATACAAGATAAAAGAAACATTGGTGACACTACTACGATAAATGATAGTTGTTATTCGGTTGTTTTGAGGCTACTTTGCTACATCAGACACAGGGTGTCTTGAATCTGTGCAGGGCAGAATTAAATCTCAAGACTATCCTCATTAAAATATGCTGATTCCAAAAAAAAGGTGCATGGAGGAACAGTGGAGTCGCAAACTCATGTGGGTGAATGTAACACGTGCACAGATTCCGAAGCGTTTCGGGAACTAGTCGATAATTCCTGGTTCCTAAGTGGATATTTTAATGGGCTTTAATAAAGCAAACTTTGAATATATTCCTACTACCTCGTTGGCAGGATTTCCTTCTCCTGCCTCGGGGATGTGAATGGGCTGGCATGCATGCCGAGTGCATTTAGTTACCTTATCATTGTAACTATTTGATAATTATATTTTTTTTCTACATTTTTGTTGTACAACTGATTGTAGCACTTATGTATAATGATCATTGTTGTTATACTCATCTTTTCTGTGATGCTGTAATAATAAAGCCGCGGATGGAATAAGGATAATGTTCACAACGAGCTTAACCAATGGGCCGTATTCGGTCCGTAATAACGCGGGAGTGCGCAAATTACGGGTCGAAACGTTCCAGTACATTACGTAAATCGCACAGTTCTCATAGAGAAATATGGTATTAATGTCTCATTCTCGCAGGCTCGCCGAATTACGCCGAGGGGGGGATATGTGACATGTGATAGACACGCCGACTGGTAAATGCAAGTCAATGGGCCGGCAACAGGTGCCGGCACCCGCTCACCCTTCCCGCACCCCTCCACGGCGTAATTGTGGGGCGTAATTACGTCCTGAGTTAAGACGTGTGCACATAGCCTAGGAAGAAGAGCAAATAAAATATTAGAAAATAGCAAGGGAGTCAATTTTCTGAAGTTGGTCTTCAAGAACCTGTTCATTAAATCTCTTGTAAATTATTTTTAAGGAGCTGAGCGCGACATCCTGTTGGAAATGGCACCTTCAGATTGAGACTCGGTACAGAACAGTTTTGCTTAATGGAAGTGGGCCAACATATTCTGTGGAGAGGGGTAAGAAATTTCATTGAAAGTTCCAGAAAATATTTCTTGTGCAGGTTGATGTGTACTCTCAAAGGGTATTGTCAGACCAAATATGAGGTTATGGAGATTCCATAATTTTTGGCCCAGACAGTTTTAGTATAGTTGGTTTTATAGACATTTACTCAGTTGACCACAATTTACAACAACCACGTATCTGATTTTCACTTAGTTGATCAGTAACATTTAAATTTATTATTGTTTTATCAGTTTACAAGTATTTTCAGTGGACTATTGTGCGTAATCGTTTCTTTATTGGAAGGGTACAAAACAATTTTTGTCGACGGCGTGTAGACACAAATCATCAAATCCACTAGGTAAGAGTCATTTTGGTCAAAATATTGGACACCGTATACAATTAACCACAACACATGTCAGGTGTTTAAAAAGATGACCCATCCATGGGTGGCTTGTTTCATGTATGCCTTTCTCTATTGGGCTATAAACACATCACTCAACTTTGTAAGCTGCCTGAGGTGCACACTGGGTTGTTAACTTATACAGCGCCAGTCCATGGAGATTTTATGGCTATGTTGTGAGGGTGAGGAGGATTACCTGGGATACAGGAAGCCATTGGTATGTATTGTTTTATGGGTGATTACTGCCTCACAAATACTCCGTACTGGATTTTAATGTGATATGTTACGCTAGGATTTAAAAGCAGGACTTCAGAGTTTGCGATTCTCACCGATGTAAGCTTTGCTCGCAGTAAAAGAGTGCGTGCGATATCAGCGCTGTTAGGTGGTGGAACCAGCTCACCCAGAATATCTTAACTCTTTGCTTGGTGACATATTCCCTTCAATTCTCCGCTTTTGGCTGTTTGGACTCTATAGTAAGGTTTGTGATATAAGGTATATATGTACATACTATTATTTACCAGCTTGGAGATTATGTTCTAATGTCCAAGATTTGGGTAGATTTCAGAAATTCTTTACATGGTAATTTTGTTAGCGGTGATATTCAACGGCTTATTTGGCTGCCGCAATTTCACCGCGATTTTACGTGGCGAGTATATGCGACCGCATATTACGGTAATCAATAGCTTCTAGAGAAACTATGGATTACGGCTGCCTCTCCTGCTTGACGATAGTTCGGCGTGCGGGGAGAGAGTGACATGCTACTTGATCTGCTGCAGCGCATAATACGCGCGGTGGCATAAAGGCATGTCTATGGGGCCACGTATTACGTCCCGCAATTAAGACAGTGTGAAGACATGGCCTTAGGATGTAGGTATTTTGTTTTGGTTTTTTTGTATAACGTCTGGGAGAATTGTAATTTTTGTTTTGTTTATCATTATATAAATGATATAAAGTTATAGGGTCATCGGTGGTGGGGCTAAAAGTTTAGAGCTCTCAGTGTTTTTATTTTCCTATGATTATGTTTTTATTTTACATAATGTGCACAAGGTTTCCCTGTAAAAATTGGAGTTAGTTATATTGTTCATATGCTGAGGAAAATACACCTAGTACTGACTGCAATGTGTTGGGAAATGTGAACCGATGGGTTTGCTCCAGAGGCAGCAGGGTAAGTGAGGGGTTAAAAGTTAAAGGGCATGTTTCACACGGCTTATTGGGGTTGAGGGTTTTGCAGTGCGTCTTCCTCGCCTCTCAAACAATCAAAACCTGCGCTGAAAACGGGCTTTCTTCAGAAAGAGAGGTTTTAGAAAGATGGGTTCTCGGCTCGCAGAGGTTTTCATATGAGGTGTTATCATGATACTCAAATTAATAGCGGGATAAAACCCGCGCCGGGAAACAATCAAGGAATTGACATTGACACTTTCTTTCCAAAGATGCCGTTATTATGTTAAAACCTCCGTCGTGTGTGAACTACACAAGGTTTTACATAGGAATCAAATAAATGAATGGGGGCTAGTTTGGAAGCTTTTTGGGGTTTTCCACGTTACACTCATGAGGTTATTGGGCGAGAGAGAAACGCTCCGAAAACCTCGTTCAAAATTGCCGTGGTGGAACATGCTTTAATTAGTTTCTAGGTAAATCTTTTCTCGTAATCTCAAAAACAATATGTAATAGGGCATAAACAGGCTAAGTCACGCAAGAAGATTATACAAAAGCTTTTCTTAATTAATATTCTACAAACCTCAAATAATATTTTTTTAACCGCTTGAAGGACCCAGCCGAGTTTTGGCCTCCTGACAGCCCTATTATTGGAAATTTGGCATGAGTCACATTATGTGAGAATAACTTTTTGACACTATTTAACATATCCATGTGATTCTGAATGACTGTTTTCTCGTTCTGACACATTGTGCTTTCAGTTAGTAAGAAAATTTTTATCATACTCAATCGCTTGTTTTTTGTGGGAAAAATATAAAAATTTCATGAAAAATCGGTGATTATGTAAAGTTACAAAAATTCTAGGTATCACAGAACAGATAATTATTCACCAACAAAATTAGTTGTTGATAACTAGCATCTACCTTGTATGTCCACTATAGAGTTGGCATCTTTTTAAATGTCCTTTTTTTTAAGGAGCTGATATGCCAATCAACTGCTGTATGAAATCACCCAGGATTATGTGAGTCTGGAGGCTGCCTGTGGCTCTGTGATACAGCATGACGTGAGAAACTCTCTTTTAACAGCCCTTAGAGGTAGGACCCAGCCAGTTTTGGTCTTCTGACACAGCCTATTTTGAAATCTGGCAGTGTGCACTTTAGTTGAGAATCACTCTATTTGACTAACTTTGATCCTATCACTGTGATTTCAGATTTTCTAGTGACACATTGTGCTTTAAGTTTGTAAGAGAAATTGTGATCCTACAATCCTTGGTTTCTTTGATGACACATTTAGTAAAAATCTGTGATTTTGAAAGTTCAAACAAATTTCTGCGTGCCAAAGACAGATAATTATTCACACAAAATAGTTATAATAGCATCTACCATATGTTCCACTAAAGGTTGGCATCATTTCTAAATGTCTTTTTTTTTGTTTTAATGATCATTAGAAGGGCTTTGAAAAATAGTAGTAGAATTTCTCACATTTAAGAAAATTTGCAAAAACATTTTTTTCAAGGACCTGCCAATTCTGAGTTGGCTTTGATGGGGCTGTATGTTAGAGTAACCCCCATAAATTGACTCCATCTAAGAAATAGACCCTGAAGGTATTTAAAACAAGTGTTTAGGGAAGTTTGTTACCGTTAGGTATTTCACAGAAAATTAAAGCAAAGTGGAGGATGAAATTTAAAAATTTTACTATTTTGCAGAGAATTATCAATATTTATCCATTATTCATGGATACTGGTAAAGTGACTAGGGACGCAAATGCAATGTTAATATTTCCCAGGATCTGCCGGTTTTAGAAATTTGTCCCATAAGTGGCCCTAGTGCATTTGTTTGGCTTCACCGCATAAGTCCCAGAATAGGAGGAGCACCTACTGGACTCTGGGGTTCATTTTCAATGCAATTTTATTTTAGGCGCCGCTCATTTCAGGTTTGAAGAGGCCACAAGGTGCTAAACTTAGTAAACACCCCTAAAAAAAGACCCATAGTGGAAACTAGACACCCTTAAGGTATATATACAGGTGTGTAGTGCGGTATATCTCAGACGCTAGAAGGTGATTCACAAATTGTATTTTTTTAGACATATGGCTGTGAAAATTTTTAATTTTGTTGTTTTTCCTCTCGCAATAATCGCTGCAAGTTATAGCTTATAAAATTTTTCATATTTTACAAGAATTCATGGAATAAATAGAACCGCCTAAAACTTTGTTAAAGCAATTTCTCTTACAAGTTCGGAATACCTTACATTGTGGGTGTAAACTGCTGTTTGGGCGCTTGGCAGGCATACACAGGAGGGAGTGCTAATTTGGCTTTTGGAAACGCAGATTTGGGTGGGGCCATGTGCATTTGGCAAAGCCCCTAAAGTACCGAAAGGGTGAACCGCTTCCAGAAGTCGCCCATTATAAGATTCTACACCCACTCACCCCACAGAGGATCTATCGTTCTTGGGGTGTGTTGTGCATGTTTGGGCACACAGGTGTTCCAATCGTTCTTTTTAGCATTGGCCATGAAAATGGGGGGAACGCATTTTCCACCATGTTTTTTGGGCTTCAATTTAACAGTGTCCCGCTGTGCAGTTAAATGATGTGATAACTTTACTATGGGGTCGGTACAATTGCAATGGTATAAAGATTTGTATATAGTTTATGTTTTATTACTTTTACAACAATAGAATAGGGTCTATAAAAAAATTGCGTTTTTATGTTGTCTTATTTGATCAGTGTCATACTTTTTATTTAGCTGTGTGCAGCGCTTTGTAGAGCCTTGTTTTTTGCGGGTGAATGATGCTTTTACGGTAAATTATGCATACACACTTTTGTCACTTTTTATAAGGTTTTGGTGAGGGCCCATGTTTCAACAAAATACAGCAATTCGCCGGTTGTGTTTTTAACTTTTTATTTTTTGTAGCGCGGTCACTCTGAGTTAGATATGACAGTGCTAGCTTTAATCAGCAGGTCGATACGATTACAGCAATACCAATATTGTATATATTTTTTATTTGTTACTGCGTTTATACAATAAAAACACTATTATTTAAATATGAAAACACATTTTTGCATCGCCATAGTCTAAGAGCCATAACTTTTTTATTTTTCTGCTTATGGAGCTGTATAAAGGCTTGTTTTTTGCGGGATGAGTTGACGTTTTTATTGGTATCACTTTTGGGGGGGACAAGACTTTTGTCAGTTTTAAATCCGTTTTTTGGAAGGCAGAGTGAAGAAAATACTGTAATCCTAGTAGTGTTTTTTATTTTTTTTTTAACAGCGCTCACTGGGGCAGTATCCGTAATAGTTAGATTTATCTGTGGGTCGATACGATTACGGCGATATGTAATTTATATATTTTTTTTTTGTTGAAGCCCTTTGGGAAAAAAAAAGTGTTTTAGTGTTTTAAAAAGAATATTTATGCATCCCCTCTTCTGAGAGCCATTACTTTTTTATTTTTCCATATACAGAGCTGTTTAAGGACTTTTTTTTTGCGGGATGAACTGACGTTTTAATTGGTACCATGTTAGCATTTATAGGCGTTTTTGATCACTTTTATTCCATTTTTTTTGTGCTGGGGAGAACAAAAATCTTAATTCTGTGATTGTTTTTTTTGGGGTTTTTTTGCGGCGTTCCCCGTATGGGTAAATTAACATGACAGATTTATAGGGCAGGTCGTTACGCACGGGCAATACCAAATATGGGCACTTTATTTTTTTTTTCATCTTTTTGGGGGCGATTGGCGTTTGTAAAGGGGAGAAGGGCGGTGTACGTGTTATTATTTCTATTTTTGTGTTTTACATGTTTTTCACTTTTTTTTACTTTTTCACATTTTTTTTTACTTTTCCCCATAGGGGATTTGAATGAAAGATCTTTAGATCTCTCTTTCAATAGGAATCCAGTGCATAGCTTGTTGCTAGGGACTGGTTCCTATGCAACTGTCAGTCACGATGCCGGGCCATGCCCACAGGCAACGGGCCGGGCTTTGTGACGTCACAGACACCCGGAAGGCATTCTCGCCCTCGGGGCTGTCTGTCAGAAGGCAGGAGCTGCAACGGATCGAGCGATCCGTGCGCTGCTGCCGCTGACAGACGCAGGAGGAGCGATTCTCTCCTGCTTCTTCCTTAGTTATTGCGACCCGATGGTCGCGATAATTAAGGGGTTAACCTCCCTCCCCCCGGAGCAATCTGGGGTCGGGGCCGACGCTGCGGGATGGCAGCTGTAATATACAGCTGACACCCCACGCCGATCGTGCGAACTCGGGCTTTGAGTTCGCGTGATCCTCAGGACGTTTCCATACGTCCCAGGTGCGTGAACCCAAAACGACCTGACGTATGGATATGCCCAAGGTCGTTAAGGGGTTAAGATTAGCAGAAATAGATTCAGAGGGGAATGCTGGTCATCACGATTATGGTGGGGAAATACATTAAATATACATTATCTATAACAATATCTCCATAAGTGCATCCTGTCTGATAAACAATTATAGCCATACACTCAAGTGACCCAATATCGTCCAGATAAGAGGTGGTTCATAGACAGTGGGGAGAACTCCAAAAATTCTATACCAGATGGTAAAAGAGCAAAACACACACAAATAATGGGAAAAGAAAAAAATTCCAAACAATCCCTATTTCTCCCTGCCTATCTGGCGAGCTACCACCCCGAAAGGGGCAACCCCACCCTATGGAGACTAAATGGTCTCTTAACCAACAAACATAGGAAATTTGGGGTCCAAACTGGAACAACAAAAGAAAAACAGAAAATTTAAGGTCCAAATTAGAAAAAAACTACGCGTTTCCCCATCTATGGTCACGGTTCATCATGGGAATTTGAGATTGTGGTATATGTGTTTTTCTTTCTTTCTTTTTTTCATTTAGATGTAGCTAGGGACAGGGTTAGTTTTAGGTTCCAGTGTGGGGCGCCCTTATTGGGGCGATTTCCCATTTTTGAGGCAGACAGGTCTTTGATAGGGTAATATTTGAGGGCGTTTTTTCGTTTCTTTCCCAAACTTTATTCATTCTGATTAAAAGTTATGTTTTATTGTATCTTTTTTCTAGTGTTTTTACCTGTAGTTGTTTTGGTTTAAATTGTATTGGTATAACCAGAACTTCATTTCATTATATAAAGGTTCTCTACACCTATACATCGTGCTTAAGTAGAGTACATGGTAGTGTTTGTGAATTTGAGATAGCATGGACCAAAAAGTTCCCTAAACCGAAGATAAGTGTGATATACGGGTAAATAAACTGTCGCTAAATAGATGTAGATATGGACTGTTCATTTAATGCATAAAAAACAAGAAATACTAAACACAAAAGATAGAAATGAAAATGATTCTACTTTATCTTTATGTGTGGATTCACCAGTTAGGAATCAAATTAGACGGGACCAGTTTGTAGGGATTATTCAATAAAATATGAGTATGAGTCTTATTTAGTCCCTTTGGAGATACCGTATCCAAACGGTAGATCCAACAGGACTATCTGTAACAGGCATCTGATGAACCAACCACGTCGAGAAGAGGGGCAAACTTTCTCTATAGCGCTAAAGGAAATGCTCTTTTCAGATCCATCATGACATTTCCAGACATGGTGGGCAATAGACATATCACGTCTATGAACAATGTCCCTTATGTGCTCCAAAATCCTACTCCTAAGTTTTCTCTTAGTTTTCTATACATATTGGAGGGTACATGAACATGTGCAGAGGTAAATTACACTCTTACTCCTACAGTTTAGGAGATCCTTTAGCTGAAAGATCTTATTGGTCTCCCTATTGGAACAAGCGTTTGTCCTACACAATTAGATGAGCAGTAGTATATCTAATATTTTCCCCTCCATCTTACACACCTATTCAGGACAGATCATGACTTTGTGACATTTATCACAGCTGGAACATTTTTGTTCTGTCTAGTTTTAGTAGATAATCCTGCCTCCATCATGTTTTTATTGTTTGCTTATCTTCTGACAGTTGTAAGATGGTATCTTCATTTTTTATGATTCATCACAAATTTTAAGGCTATGTCTACACTGCACAGAAAAACGTCCATTTTTTTCTGCGTTTTTCGTTTTCTAAAAACGCTGGAAAAACGACTGAAATAATCTCCCATGGACTTCTAATGTAAAAACGTGCTACTGTCTACACTGAGCTTTTTTTCTGCTAAAAACCGCCAGAGCAGGGCAGAAAACTTACTACAGGAGTCTATGTAAAGCGGCGGACGTTTTTTGACGCGATTTTTTAGTGAAAACCCTCCCAGGAGGTGTTAATAAGGTTTATACCTTATCAAATTTGCATACAAGTGTCTGATGTTTCCTTTTTTAATAAAATGATCATGCTTTGGTCGCTAACGATTTTTGCGCAATTCATATTTTCTTCGCTAAAAATAAATTTTTTATGGATTTTGGCATCAGAATCCGTTTTATTTATTTTTACAGATTTTGGTGCTAATAAAGTTCTCGCGTCAGACGCCAAAAATACGGGTTTTTTTTACGGATTTCGGCACTGAACTACTTTTCTTTACAGATTTTGGCGCTAATAAAGTTCTCACTTCTGACGCTGAAAATAATTTTTTTTTTTTACACGGATTTTGGCGCCAGAATCCGTTTTCTTTTGTCGCTAAAATCACTTCATATTTTGGCGCTAATAAAGTTCTCACTTCGGATGCCAAAAATATGTTTTTTGACGGATTTTGGCGCAATAATCCGTTTGACAGATTTTGGCACTAAAATACTTTTCTTTATAGATTTTGGCACTAATAAAGTTCTCTCGCTTCTGATGCTAAAAATAAGGGGTTTTTTTTAACGGATTTTGGCACTAAAATCCTTTTCATAACTTTATTAGCGGCAAAATATGTTAAGAAAAGTATTTTAGCGACAAAATCCGTAAAACACGGATTTTTGCGCCAAAAAACAAACCCCCCCGATTCTGGTGCCAAAATCCATTAAAAAAAAAAACGGATTCTGGCGCCAAAATGCGTAAAAAAAACGTATTTTTAGCGTCAGGAGTGAGATAACTTTATTAGCGCCAAAATCTGTAAAAATAGGGATTTTAGCACCAAAATCCGTTAAAAAAAAAATTGACTATAGGGCCAAAATCCATTTAAAAAAAAACATTTTTTGGCGGCAAACGCAAGATAACTTTATTAGCGCCAAAATCCATAAAACTGCAGATCTTGGCACAAAAATCCGTTAAAAATGGACTTTAGCGGCAAAATCCGCAAAAAACGTATTTTGGGCGACAAAAGCAAGATAGCTTTATTAGCGCCACAATCCGTAAAAATGCAAATCTTATCATTAAAATCCGTTCAGAAATGGACTTTATGGCCAAAATCCGTTAAAAAAAAACCTTATTTTTTGCTGACAAATGCAAAATAACTTTTTTAGTGCCAAAAACCATAAAACAACTTCAAGATCACATATAAATGCAATAATGTGCTTTACATCCCTTTTTGTAGGGCGGAGTTACATCCAATGGCTTAATTTATGCATACATTAAAAAACAGGCTTGAAGACCAGCAAAAAAACGCATCAAAAAATGCAAATTGCAGCAAAAACGTCCGTTCTTTCAGCTGCTTTTGACAGGCAGTGGACAGAAAACTCAGCTTCATGAATGTTTTTAGTCATTCGTTTTCAGGTCGTTTTTTTGTCCACTGCAGTGTAGACAAAGCCTAAGAGCAAAAGGGAAACAAAAGAATAATAATAAAGATCAAATCTGTTTTTCAGAGCCTAGAAAAAGTCAACTGCTAAACTCGAACCATAATTATTAGTAATGACCACATCAATGATAGATTTATAGCAACATGACCATGAACATAAATTCGTTTACTCACCAAAATGCAGTCCACTTTTGACTGTATGGATTTACTGCAAAAAAGAGAAAAGAATGATCAGTCCCAAAGAGAATAATGACTGCAGAAAAAACAACCCCCAGCCAGAAATGTGTCCCCACATGAAGATCTAAAGTGCACACCACCACACATCACTAAATCACTATTATGCGAGGAGAAACATGAATACCATCAAATAAATTACAGCTTTTATAGCAGTACAGTATGAGCAGTGAAGGATTACATTTTGGCTACGCTCATGTGAAACTACCCTTAGGCCTTATGCACACAAGCTTGTGTTACAGTCTGGACAGTTGTGTGTGTGGTTCTGTAGGACTCCTAAAAACACTAAAACATGCGGCCTGATCTATAACATAAGAAATGTTAGCAAATCTTTTCATAAAACTCGGGATTCTAGGAAAGCCCATGCCCTTTTTAGCCACCTGAATGCCTTCTTGTAGTAGTGTTGGCTGCTTCACAGACGCAGTCCAAGAATCTCTTCCCCTCTCCCAGTGTGTCTTTTCATCTTCCTATTAGTTCAAGCTTAAAGGGGTTTTCCCAAGATATATAAAACCTCCCTACTAACCCCCCCACCAACATACACACTGTGCTAAAATAGAAAATTAGCCCATACTTTCCTCACCCATCACTCCCATTCCAGCGCTGCCAAAGCTCCAGTGTCATTGTCCTCAGCCCCTCAGTGATCTACACTGCAGCATGAGATTGCTGAGGGCAGGGATTGATTGCAGCAGCCTATGATCCATGAACGTGACGTCATCACTGAGGGACTGGATCGGAAAATTTTCTATTTCAGCACAGTGGTAGGGAGGTTTTCTAAAGTCTTGGAAAATCCCTTAAAACGTAAGCGGTCACAAAGTTTTTGGCCCCATAACTGTGCCAGTACTTGAACAACATGCTGCAGGTTCTAAAATTCACTGTATATACAAGTGGGAGATGTTCAATGCGATGTATATTGGTTGCTATGGTTCTAAAATTGCCCTCCATCTCAAACAGGTGCATCAAAAGTATAAAAAGTCAAAGCTGGAGGAGTATGTGCTGCTGAGTTGTATAAAGTCATCGCCATTTATGCTGTTGATGCTCCTCTACTGGTCAAATTTATGACAGGTCAGTGGGACACGTCAAAGGTTTTAGTCAAAAGTGGTCCTGGTGCTGAGACCTTACCATTCGCTACAACAAATGAGTTGAAGAGGTAATCAGCTGAGTGCTGTGCCCATTTGTTTTTAACCAGCTACCTTCGGTGAGGAACGTGAGCAGTGTATGGATTCACAGAAGATCTCATGGACTTTCTCCAAATCCATGTACTGCACGCTCGCCACTAAGGAAAATAAGAGCTAATCAGAAAATAAAAAAGATGGGGCACAGCTCTCAGCAGAGCGCAACTGCACTTTTTGTTTTAGCGGTCAGCGCTGATCACAAAAGTTTTTAAGAGTGATCAGTATTATTTAATCTTGGTCCTTACTATTGTTGGTCCTTAAACTGCATTATAGTCCCAGGCCCTAGTAGGTCACTTGGGCATTTTTTTGTTTTTTTTCAAATGTCACCAACCTTTATCTTAGGCTATGTCTATGCAGCTAAAGTAAAAATATCATTGGAAATCCTATGGTATTTTAACTTCACCGCACCGCTGTTTATGTGCAAAAAAATTGCAGTCGGATTTCTGATTCCCACCGTCAAGGTACATTGAGGCTATGGGAGTCTGGCCGAAGTTAGAACATGTACAACCTGGAATATAAATGTTGGATTTCTTTGATCAACTTAAAAAAAAAAAAAAGATAAATCACTTTTTGCAAATTGATTCTCGCTTTGTACTCTATGGACTGTCAAATCTACAAGTTTCGTCACTGTAGTAGTAATAACATTTAAAATGAATGAATGATTTCTAGATAGAGGTCCACAGCTAAAGTGTAAACCCTTCATTAGAATATTATTAAGACATCCAGCAGTTTCTTCTGAACACTGCTATTCGAATTACAATGGATTTCCACCATTTGCGAGCAGGTGGTGCTTACAATACATGTACACATGGGCTTGGTTTCTAAAACAGACATACAAACCTCACAATTAGAACAACATTTGGAGATCCTATGCTTCACCAACAAACTAAAAGCAAATCAGGCTTTCTGCATTATTTTTTGCCTTGGGTATACAACTGGTTTCCTTCAGACTTGCACAAAAAAGCCTGAGGATGACTGTGACAGGATGCTATGGCCAATTCAAAGATGGACAAGTCTACAAGAGCCAATCACATAGCAACATACAATCACTGTTAGGATATGCTCACACGGCGTGTTCTGTTCGTCTGAACACATGTTATTAGATGTGTGTTTGGGTCGGTCTAGACCCAACAAGACCTAGCAATAAGCAGTGGGTTTTACATTGCTTGCTTGAACATTGAAGCTTACATGGGGGTGCATTTCAGCACAAAATACTTCCCATAATAATCGTAAAAAACAAAAAAACAAAAAAAACTGTGAATGTCCCCTTAAACTTACCTGTGTATAAAGCTAAGAAAAACAGAAATATTCTGTATTTTAGCTTAAAATAATATTTGCTATCAGGATCTATAAATTTGGCATGAAAGCGCATTTTTAAAAATCAACATATTGGGATTTAAGCTAGCAAACCAGGAAAGATAAAAGCCAAAAGGCAAAGCGGTCAATAAGAGCATGCCAGATTTAAAAATAAGATCTTAAAATAATGTGATTTTATCTAGTCAAAAATAGTTATACAGCTTGGATGGCTGAATGGAATCAGCAAAATACCAAAAAGAAGAATTACTGAAACAATGACACCTGCTGGTGGGAAATCAGTACTACAATGATCATCACCAGACAAACTGGAAATTGATTATTTCTCATCTAAAAGAGTATCCTCAATACGGATTCGGCACTGTAGCCCCTTAAGGCTAAGTCTACACAGCGTCTTTCTATGCATATTGTGGCACATAAAAAGCGCATTTTACGCACCAAAAAAACCCCATACTACCACTGATGTCAATTAGAATACTCACCATACAACATCTGAGGCTTGTAGTTTTACAGATTCAGGCTCCTGTCAATTATTTGTGCTCATTCAGTGCAGAAAACGCAACAGTAGGCAGGATCTGCATTTGCCCCCTTGTTCAAAAAAAAAAGAAAGAAAATGTGCTCCAGAAGCCAGAGAAATAGGCCATGTGAATCCAACATTTCTGGTTCTCCCTGCACAGCTCCCAGGTACCAAACTCTGAAGAGAACTGCTGCCAACCCAATTCACCTGAATACAGTTGTGATACAGTTCACTTCCCAGCAGTGGGATCAGATGTGTCTGTAAAGGGGCCACAGCAATGAATTAGTCCCAGAACTGGTCCCTGCATTCTCAACATCAGTTAAGGTCGCAGAGGTGACACCCCCCACCAATCATAAAGTGATGGTGCTAGGATGTGCTATTTCATATAACCACAAGCATGGTTGGTTAAAACCTTTACTTCACGTTTCCATAAAAAACAAAATATAGACCGAGGAAGATTGGCAGTCATCTTGTGTTTCTTCCATTTTCTAAAAATTGTGGCACCAGTTGTTGCCTTCTCATCAAGCTGCTTCTCTATTGTCCTGTAGCCCATCCCAGCCTTATGCAGGTCTTCAATTTTGTCCCTGGTGTCCTTAGACAGCTCTTTGGTCTTGGTGGAGAGGTTGGAGTGTTAGGGCCGGTTCACACGGCTTATTCAATTGCAGGACGGATTTCGCGCACAATTACGGCTCGAGTACGGGGCAGGGGCGCTGCCCGCCGGCCCCATAGACTTTCATTATCCACGGCACGTATCCCGCCGGGATAATGAACATGTCACTTTCTCCCCGCCCAGCGTATTCGCCAAGCGGGGAGGAGAGACGGAATCCATAGTTCTCTATGAGAACTGTGGATTACTGTAATGGCTGGCACGGATTCCAGCCGTATTGGAGCGCAGTACGGTGCGCAATACGGCTGGAATCCGTGCCTGAAATAAGCCGTGTGAACGGCCCTTTACTGGTTGCATGGACATGTGTCTCTTATACATGTAACGAGTACAAACATGTGCAAGTAATACAGGCAAGGAGTGGAGATCAGAGGGCTTCTTAAAGAAAAACTAACAAGTCCGATATGTTTTGGTACCGTAAAAAAAATTCCGAACATTTTCTATTTTTGAAATTTGCGCCGCGGTACCATTTTGTGGGACCAATAACTTTTTTGTACTAACACCTACGGACATGAGTGAGGCGGCGTTTTTGAGGGCTAACGTGTACTTTTTATTGCTTGCAGTTTGGAATGCATGTGACTTTTTTGATCAATTTTATTTATGTAACGTGAAATTACCAAAAACCGTGCAATTTTGGCAATTGGATTTTTTTTTCCATGGTGTTCAGCGTACGGGATAGATGATGTTATAATAGATCAAATTTTTGGGGACGCGGCAATACCACATAAGTGTAACTTTACTATTTTAATTTTTTTATTTGTAAAATGGCGAAAGGGGGTGAACTTTTAATAGTTTTTATTTTCTTTACAGTTCAAAATTTTTTATTTTGTTTTTACTTTGAGTCCCCAAGGGTGCTTCACCACTAGGGGGCGCAATCGTTTATACAGCCTAATGCATTGCATAGACAATTCATTAGGGTGTACAAAGATGGCGGTCTCCCAACTTCCTGCCTGGGGCCAGAAGTGGGGAAATTCAAAACATGGCAGCGACGGAAGCCTTCACAAGGCTTTCCGCTGTCATGTTAGCCAATCGGGACTCAGCGATCTCACCGCCGATGTCCCAATCGGAATGAAGAACGGTGCGAGGCACCATTTTTCATTCATTTAGACACCCTCCACCCGCACCCTGCGCTGTAACCGCCGGGTATTGGCTGCAATTAGCCACTAACACCCACAGGCTACAGTGCCCCTTACTGGCGCTTTGATGTACTCATACGTCATATGTCGGTAAGGGGTTAAAGTCAGCTAAACAGCAAGTATTTTGTATTTGGTCTCTTAAAGGGAATGTGTCATCAAAAAATGACTTATTGTTTAACTCACATCTTGTTTTTATGAATTTTTTTTGTTTTTTTAATTTTCCATGTCACTTTCAGTATTTTTTTTAATAATTCTTAAGTCCTGCAGTTTTCACTTTGGCCACTAAGCCTAATAACAGTCTGACACTTCCTGTTCTGTTTAGAGAGCTTTTCAGCAGTGTGCTCATTATCAGTAAAAGCAGGGTCAGACTGAAAGGAGACACCAATGTGTACAGATGACACAGAATCCACCAGTCACAAGAGGAGATGTCACAGCTCCCCCTCTCTCCCCCCTTCACAGTGAAAACTCTCCTATAGAAGTCTATGGGACAGAATCTGTCTTAAGAATCCTCTGTGCATGAAGCTGCTGTAAAGGATCTCTCTGACTGCTGTTAAAGCAGTGCAAGCAATAATGTCTTCCCCACAATCATATATAGACGGCCGAATAGAGAAATCTACAATCGGGAAATAAAAACGACAGAGGAAAAGAATATGGATCAGGGGCTTGATTTAATAAGGAAAAAAAATTGGCGACAGATTTCCTTTAAATCTACAGTAGTTCTCCACGACTCACTGCATCTCGGATATTGATGGACAAGCCTCTGACAGGTAATTTTCAACACAAACATGTCATGGACCATAATATATATTAATTTCTCCACCCACACATTTTTAACCTCTCCCATTCCAGAAAACCAGTAAACCAGGGGTCCCTAACTCCAGTACTCAAGGCCCTCCAACAAGTCATGTTTTCTGGCTTTCCTTAGCATTGCACAAGTGATTTAATTATTGTCAGTTCATTCTGTGGGATATCCTGAAAACATGACCTGTTGGTGGGGGCGTGAGGACTGGAGTTGGGGAACACTGCAGTATACTATTACTCAAAAATGATGATTTGTGCACATAGGCTGTGATGCTGCCATTAAAGGGTTTGTCTCACTAGAAAAATAAGCTTTTAACATGTAGGAAACGATAAATGAAGACTTTTTCCAAATATATTGCTTTTTAATATTTTGTTATGTTGAGGAGATAAAAGATTTTATCTGCTCTGAGTGCACACCAGTTTCTCTGGGTTACTGACCCGCTTTCCCGTTTTGTTTTTTTTCTCTGCTCTTTGTCTTGTCTGAGAACAGAGAGTGATGTCACCACAGTTCTGCATACAGGACTGCTGGCAGATTAAGAACAGTGTGTGTGTGTTATCTCTATGGGTACGTTCACACAGCATATTTGTGTTCTGTATTTCGGGGTGTAATTTCGCTGCAATACTGACTGCTCCTGTACAAAAAGCAAATACTGTAATTCATAGCTCGAATTCAGAGCTATGATTACCTGTTTTCCCTGACACGTACTGCGTGCCAGGAGAAAGAAGTGACAGTGAAAGTGAATGGAAGCCGGCACAGAGCGTTTTAAAAGTACGCACTGACCATTGCGTACTTCTAAAACACCCGGTTTATTGCGGCGCGTACAGTACGTGCTGCAATACGCTGTGTGAACATACACTAACAAAGGACACTAATTACTTTTATTTACTTTGAGCTTCCATGTCAGAGCAATTAGAAGCGTTGTGAATAGCGAGCCGATATGCCTTTCAGTGCTATAGAACCACCCACGGCATGACCACGAAGTGACACGATGTACAAACCTGCAGCTGCTTTTGGCTCTGTGAAACAGCATGATGGAGCAACCCCTTTAAATTGTTAAATAATTCTTATCCAACCTGATCCTACATTACATTGATGAAAAAAAAAAAAGATGGCTTCGCAAAAACAAAAAATAGGTTTGCCTTGAAAGACAAATTATTTAACAATTCTTTATTGTTTTACATTAATTTTTTTCAGGTAGGTTTACCTTATGGTGTGAATTGCAGAACAAATTTTTAAAATGGTGTCCTCCCTCATGTGGCCATGTGCCTATGACAGATATCTACCCACAGAGTTTACTGCGAAAAAGGGGCACTCACAGGCAGACTCTGACATAGGAGAGGAGTTACCAATGCATCTCATGAATATTACAGACTCTCACAACTACCAGCTCAAAGTACATTGCGACACTGCAAATGAATGAAACCCTGTTCTGACACAGGTAAGCCTATCATCATTAACGGGACACTGCCATAAAAATGTTTCCTTTCACATATTGACAGCAATATGCAACTAGTATATGGATTTTCTTTTAATTGTGTGGGGGATTTTTTAGATTTTTTTTTAAAGTTCCCTTGTGTACATTACTCCCTTGTGTGAGCTCCGATAGCACAGCTGCAAAAGGATCCCTTAACTTTTCTCCTTCTAGGCTGGCCACGGCCTTAAAGGTGTAAGTGCTATCAGCTATGGACCTAATAAGTGGGAAACCTCCTCCCACATTATCGTTTCATGTATTGCTCTTCTCACTGCCCTTATCACTCCCTGTCTAGAGAACAGAGCAATCATCATGTCATTACCTGCAATTTGTAATTAGACTACGTAAAGATAAAAGTAAGAACTATAGTAAAGCGAATTTGTCTGCACTGCCACTCAGGAGTTTTCTCTCTTTAGAAATCACAGCTAGAAAAGGACAAGATTTTATATGTAAATTTAGGGTTGTCGTAATAATAAATAAAAAAAATGGTTTTCCAGGAAAATTGGTTTTAACAAAATTACTCCTTTCTGATGTAGCAATTTAAAGGGGTTTTGCCACGAAGGCATTCATGCCTGTTTTGTCCAGCTTCAGCTTTCAGTTTGCTCAGAAGGGGGAATGTGTGATTTGTTTGAACTGCATATCATATGAGCCAGCAGGCTGACAACATCATGCCTTTCTCCACAGTGTGCTCCCTATAGACAAACAAAGGTCTGTTTATGTAGAGAGTTGTTAGTATCAACAATGTAGCTGAGTGGTTAGAGCTACTGCCTACCAACATAGAGGTCCTAAGTACAAATCCCTGCAAGAACCAAACCTGCAATTTTGTTTTTGGTCTCAAAGCACATATCTGATTGAGGTTTCTTTTTATTTGCACTCTTTGACTAATTACTAAGGCGTACAGAGGAAAGGAGTAGAATGACAGCACCTGGGGTTGAACACTCGCTCAGTTGAATGTGTGATTATTAGACAGGAAAGAGAGTAGCAGTAGCTGTTTGAGAGGAGAGTTGATGTCTGAGCATGTGCGGCCAGGACTGTCTAGCTTTTGTCCCTGGTCGTATTCCCTACACTATGGATAATTAAGGGAGCAGCAAAAACAATAATGGTACAGAATGTTTAATATTAATAAATGGTGAAAATGTTTATTTTTTTAAACTGCAAGCTTCCCATGTCAATTTTACTTTGTGGCAAAACCCTTTTAAGCATTTACACTCCAACATAGGCATTAAACGGTGTCTTCATACCAGTCCAGCTGAGAGTCTCCTCTTAAAGCAGGTCACTCAAGGATGGCTTTAGACTGAGTATGATCTTCATTCATTACAATTATTGAGATTAATATAATTTGCCGACTACAAAAACAAATAATAAAATATGAATAAACCAAGGGGATAAATACTTTTTAAAGACTGTGTCAGGAACTTGCGTGTTTTGTGTAGTTAATGAACTAAACGATGTGGCAATAGTATCCGTGTGTCAAGTAATTTACAGTAAGGGCATGTTATAGAGGATTGTGAATAGCCTGAATCACTAAGAATTTTATAGTGACAAGGCTATGCCACTTTCCTGGCACAAGCCCCTTATGACTACAGCTGCCCAGAGATTGTCAGCACAGTGTGCTGCCTGAGGCTGAAAGCTTCCACTCCATCGTGTTTCAGGAAGTATGTGGCAATGGTTTCAGTATCCTGCTAGTTATGTACAACTAGCACAAGATGAATCTTACGGGAATTAGCTCCTCAAATGAACATGTAAAATGATCAAAGTTCCTTAAAAAGAGAAAAAAAAAAACCAAGAGTGTCCACTTGGTTCTTCCATCTTCATTCTGTAAAGAAAATGTTTTATTTTTTTCCAACTATAGTGATGTGAGCGTTTCAGATTTGTGTCTGCAATTTACAATATTAGGTCAAATTCACAACTTAAACATTTTTCCATTCTGGTCACTGTGGTAGAACAGTAAGCCAACACTGTAATGTTATAGTGCTCGCTAACAGCTTTCCAAGTATGTCCTTGTTAAAACTGGCCACTTCATTGCGATGGATAAAAATAAGTTCCGAAACAGCATGCACTTTATGTAAATCACTCATGAAAAGTCATCTGTTCGGTGCTGGTGTTCGTGAATAGTTACAGTGCTACCATGTTTGGTCAGTGATTGACATCCCAGCCAGCAGAGCTAATGCAGATGTCAAATGTCCAAGAGGGTATTAATCAAGGCAGGACACCCTGACTATTTACCTTACTGGCACCGCCCACAGGACTCTTGAGGAGCAATGTACAAATCGCATGCACACTGCATTACAACTTTGTTTTATCAAGCATAAGCCTGGTTCACATCTGCGTCAGCGGGTCCGTTCACAATATTCACTTCAGAAGCAACACCCACCCGTTAAAATATAGATTCCAACAGACCCCATTGATTACAACAGCATCAGTGGGGCTTCTGTTATGGTGTATCAATTTAACAGAAACAACAGTGCTGTCATTTTTGGCAGAGACTCTGAACAGGACCCCATTGCAGATGTCAACCTCGTCTTCATGAAATTGACAATTTTAATGAGGACATGTTTAAAAAAGTATTACCAAACACTGCATTGGTTTATTCTCCTAAAATCAAGTGACAGGTTCCCTTTAGAATTCCTTCTTCCTCCAGAACAGGAGTGCTCAACATGCAGCCCTGAGGGACATGTGGCCCTCAGTCCAGCTCCCCACCATCAGGACACAAACATGCTGTTGTCAATGTCCTCATACTTCAAAGGGGTTGTCTCACTACAAGGATTGCTTTTTAGGTTAAAGGGAATGTGTCATCAAAATGACTTATTGTTTAAATCACATTTTTATGTTAAACACATTTTTTAGGAATTTTTGGTTATGTATTTTTTTATTTTCCATATCACTTTCAGTATTTTTTTTTTTATAATTCTTCAGTCCTGCAGTTTTCACTTTGGCCACTAAGACTAATAATCGTCTGACACTTCCTGTTCTGTTTAGAGAGCTTCATTCAGTAAAAGCAGGGTCAAACAAAGGAGAAACCATTGTGCGCAGATAACACAGAATTCACAGCTCCCCCTCTCCCCTCCCTTCACACTGAAAACTCTCCTATATAAGTCTATGGGACAGAATCTGTCTTAAGAATCTTATGTGCATGAAGCTGCTGTAAAGTATCTCTCTGACTGCTGTTAAAGCAGTGCAAGCAAGAATGTCTTCCCCACAATCATATATAGACGGCCGAATAGAGAAATCTACAATCGGGAAATAAAAACAAATTGGCGACAGATTCCCCTTAATGGACACACATTGAAAAGTGACTTGTTTTCGCAAGATCTTTAACAGTTTCCTACCTATTCCTAGTTATCCCCTTCTTGTATGGGTTGCATCAGCTCCTCAGGTCGCTATAGCTACAGACCTGTTCAATCTCTCCAGTGCTGGTTGCTATAGCTACAGACCTGGTGTCCTCAGCAGCTCTTCACTGCAGGCCAGTAGAAGCCAGTAAACACGCCCCTGAATTTAAAAATGAAACTTAAAACAGGACTGAGGTAAGAGGAATATTTCACGCATCCGCCCATTCCTCAACTCTGACACTACTAAAACGCTAGTCCACGCCCTCGTCATCTCCCGCCTTGACTACTGCAACATCCTTCTCTGTGGCCTCCCAGTTAGCACCCTCGCATCCCTCCAATCCATCCTTAACTCTGCTGCCCGTCTGATTCACCTCTCTCCTCGCTACTCCTCTGCCTCTCCCTCTGCCAATCCCTTCACTGGCTGCCCCTTGCCCAACGAATTCAGTTCAAGTTACTAACCCTGACCTACAAGGCTCTCCATAACCTCTCCCCTCCATACATCTCTGCCCTAATTTCCAGATACCTCCCCTCACGCAATCTCCGCTCCTCACAGGACCTTCTCCTCTGCTCCCCTTCTCATCAGCTCCTCACATAACCGTCTCCAAGACTTCTCCCGTGCTTCACCCACACTCTGGAACTCCTTAACCCAAAACATCAGACTCTCCCCAACTTTTTCACCAGTTTCAAAAGCAACCTGAAAAACCCATCTCTTCAGGATGCCTACAACCCACACTAACCCCACCACCACTACCCCGGCCCGCAAGCATGTCTGCCCACACCTTCTGTCTCTCCCCTTCTTCCTTGTAGATTGTAAGCCCTCGCGGGCAGGGTCCTCTTACATCTCTGTTTCAGTTACTAGTCATTTTTTGTCACAAATGTATTTGTTCAACATTTTTTATGTTTGTAATTTCCCCTTAAATGTACAGCGCCCTGGAATTAAGGGCGTTCTAAAATATATAATAATAATACTAATAATAATAATGTAGTGAGACAACCCCTTTAAACAGAAGTACTTATCTTTACACCGCTGCATTCAACTGATGGCACGATTATGGGGGGGGGCACTGCAGGGCTGTATGTGTTATTTTAAGCAACCTAAATAAACAATCCAGTAAAAACTCTTTTTTTGCATTATTTCTGGATATATTCTTCAAAGGCGTCTTTACTTCTGACACAAGCATTGCAGATCTAAAAGCTATACCATAAAATGTCTGATAGGTTCCGGCCCTAGAGAGGAGGTGTTGGAGAGAAGGCTGTATATATGTGTCGTTCTCTCTAATTATAGTTGTAAAACTACAATGAAAATAAGCGTCTCATATTCTGACCGTCCCTAAAGTGGAACCAAGACCTCTCAGCCATTTTGGGTATTTACAATTGAAGTGCTATAAAGGTTTCAGACAGGGAATATTTTGTAAGATTTAGTGTATGTTCACACAGAGTGTTGGATCCGTTTTTAGATGAGTGTTTGGATCTGTGTTTCGGACCCTAAATAGACCCAAACATGCATCTAACAATGTGCAGTGTGAATTATTGCCATGTCACTTTTCTCCCCGGGTGTACGATATGATCGTATTGTACGTGCGGGGAGACGACGCGTAATTCATAGTTCTCTATGAGAGCTATGAATTACCATAATTGCGGCGTGCATTCTGCCGGGAATGTGCGCGCAAAAACGTGTCAAAAAAAGCCGTGTGAACATACCCTAACACACCACATGCCTAAGGCCTTTTTTAAAGCTCTGGTCAGAGTAAGTATGGACATTTTTTTTCAATGTATAGGAAAGCACATCGCACATTGAAGGAGACAGTCTGCAAAGCTGAATGTCAGCAAGTCCAGTGCATGTGAACACACCCCGATAGTGAACCAATTACATTCACTGTTACAAGGCTAATGTTTGTGGCCAGAGGTCATTAAGTATTATCTGGCAGAGTAAGCCCTCCTGGGCAGGGTCCTCTCTCCGTTTGCACTAAGCGGTCACTCATTTACCTGATTATTGTACTGGTTTTCAAGTTATATTCTTAAAGGGAACCTTAGAGGGAGAAGCTGAGCTCTGAAATATAAGGTTATATGATTTGTAAAAAACAAAGAAAAAATGAAACAAAAGTACTGCTAATCCCGCCCACATGCAGTGATTGACAGTTTGCAGTGTACACACACTGATGCAGGAAATCACTGTATGTGAGTGGAGTAAGCAGGATATCCAATGTCTCTTAAAGGGAACCTGTCACATAAGTGATGCCCCCCTTGCTGAGGACAGCACAAGCTAGTGTCATACCTGCTGTTTCCAGCGCTGTGTCCCTTATTCTGTAGTTTTAGAGCATTTAATGCTCAACTCTTATTCATGAGCAGGTGTTGGCTCCGCCCACCAAAGGCTAGCCACGCCCACTGACAGTTATTCTCATGTTTCTACCTATTCAAAGTAATAGTTTTATCAGTTGAGGTGGGCGGGGCTAGCCTCAGGTGGGCGGGGTTTGAAAAACGACTCTTTTCTGGCTGAAGACTGCAGATATGAGCATTAAATACTCTAAGGCCTCGTTCACACGGCTTATTCTGCGCGTAATTGGCGCCGTACTGCGCGCCGGGTTTTTCGCTTCTTACGGCGCCCATACCCGGGCAGCAATTACGGTAAAACCCCTGCTCTCATAGAGAACAGTGGAATCCGTCGCTCCTCCCCGCTCGGCGAATCCGCCGCGGGGGAGGAAAGTGACATGCACATTATTTCGGCGCGGACGCGCCGTAAAACAATGCATTGTCTATGGGCCGGGAGCGGCGCCCCCGCCGCGCTCCGGCCCCCGCCCCTTATTCACGGCGGATTTGTGCGCCCCAATACGGCGCACAAATCCGTCGGGAATAAGCCGTGTGAACACGGCCTAACCACTCCAGCATCTTTACAGAATAAGGGGCACAGCGCTGGAAACTGCAGGTCTGTCAGTAGCTTGTGCTGCCCTCAGCAAGGGGGCATAATCTATGTGACAGGTTCTCTTTAACCCCTTCCCGACATTGTACGTACCTGTACGTCCTAGAAGGAAGGGACTTCCCGCAAAAAGACATACAGGTATGTTCTGGACATCGCAGCTGTATATGACAGCTGGCTCCATGCTGTGTCACCCGCAGCCAGAGTGAGTGATTGAGAGTTGCCATGGAGAGCAGTACACAGCAGTATTGCTGTGTACTGATCTCCATTTTAAGAGTGATCTGATCACTGATAAAAGTCTCCTATGAAGATAAGTGTGTGTTAAAAAAATAAAATGAAAAAGCGCAAAAAAAGGAAATAAAAGGAAAACAAACAAAATCAAATCATGTACACCACCTTTTTTCCCCCTTTACAACGGCAATCGCCCCAAAAAGATTAAACATAAAGTACTCATATTTGGTATCGCCGTGTACATAACAACCTACCCTATAAATCTGTCATGTTATTCACTCAGCCCAGGGCACACCATAAAAAAGAAAATAAATTCACAGAATGTTGAATTTCCCTCATCCTACAGCACATGAGATGGAATAAAAAGCGATCAAAAGGTCATATAAACGTCAAAATATTACCAACGAAAACATCAGTTCAGACCCCCTCCGCCCCCCCCCCCCCCCCCCCTAAAAAAAAAAAAAAGCCCCGACACAGCTCTGTATACAAATAATAAAGTTATGGCTATCATAAGACAACGATACATAACTGTTGTTTTACACAATAAAAAAAAATTTTTTAAAGCGCTTCAACACAAAAAACTATATAAATTTTGTATTGCTGTAATCGTATCGATCCTCAGAGAAAGACGAACGTTAAATATTCTGCACGGCGAGTGCTGTTGAAAATAAAAACACTACTAGGATTGCAGTATTTTCTTTATCATGCCTTCCAAAAAAAAATGGATTTAAAAGCGATCAAAAATCATTGCCCCTAAAAATGATATCAATAAAAACATTAACTCATCCCACAAAAAACAAGCCGCTACACACTTCCGTACACAGAAAAAGTTATGGCTCTCAGACTATGTCGATGCAAAAACGTGTTTTCCTTTTTGGAACAAAAGTGTTTTTATTGTGTAAAAGCAGTAAAACATAACAAAAATGCACATTTTGGGTATCGCTGCAATTACATTGACCTGCTTAGTAAGGGTAGCATGTCATTTATACCGCATGGTGACCGTAGTAAAAAATTTAATTAGAAAACACTACCAAGATTGCTGTATTTTGTTTAAAAGACCTTACAAAAACCTTGATCAGAGTCATATGAAACACATAATCGTGCCAATAAAAACATCAATTCATCCAGCAAGATAACATGCCCTTAAAGGGGTTGTCTCACTAGGCTGCAGTAGAAGCCAGGTCTGTAGCTATAGCAACCAGTGCTGGCAGCCTATCAGGATAGATCAAACAGGTCTGTAGCTATAGCGACCTGCGGATCTGATGCAGCCTATACAAGAGGGGATATCTCGGAATAGGTAGGACACTGTTAATAGAAATTTATTGCAAAGTGACTTCTTTTTGCAAGATCTTTAACATAAAAAGCAATCCTTGTAGTGAGACAACCCCTTTAATCAGCTCCATATAAAAAGTTATGGCTCTCAGACTATGCCGACATAATAACGCAATTTTTTATAAACGCATTTCTATTGTGTAAAAGTAATAAAACACAAAATTTATATCATTGTAATCGAACTGACCTGCATAGTAAAGCTATCCTGTCATTAATACCGCATGATGAACACAGTAAAAATGAAGCCCAAAAATGTTTGAACTGCGTCCACCCACTTCCACCCCCATTTTCATTGCCCAACACACCTGTGCCCAAAATGCACAATACACCTTTAGATGAGATCCAAAAAGAGGTGACTTCTGGAAGTTTTCACATGTTCTGATACTGTGGGGGCTTTGCAAATGTGACATGGCATCCACCAAAATCCGTGTTCCAAAAGCCAAATAGCGCTCCCTCTCTTGTACACCCTACCATGCGAGCAAACAGCGGTTTACACCCACATTTAGGGAATTGCCAAACTTGGAAGAAATTGCACAACAAATTTTGAGGTGCTTTTTTCAGAATTTCTTTTAAAAATGAAACTTTTTAAGTTAAAATTATAGTTTGTCGGAAAACAAATTTTTCATTTCCACAGCATTACGCTAAAATTATTTGTGAAACACCTGTGGGTACAATATACTTACTACAGCCCTGAATATATTCCTTAAGGGGTGTTTCCAATATAGGGTCGTTTTAGGGGAGTTAAGTTTTAGCACCTTAGGGGGTCTGCAAACCTGTATTGCCGCCTACAGAAAAATGTAATGAAAATGAGACCCCAAGGTCCAGTAGGTGCTCCCCCAATTCTGAAGCTTGTGGTTGTGCCAAATAGCGCACTACGCCACACATAGGCTCTCTCTAAAAACTGTAAAATTGGGGAAAATTGATGTTGAGTTGCATTTCCCTGGTCACATCTACCGTGTTCCAGTGAATAATGTACACAAATAGAAAATCTGCCAAAAAAGTGAAAATTTGAAATGGGTTAATAAACTTCCTAAATGTGGTTTTGAATACTTTAAGGGGTAGAGTGTCTTAGATGGAGTAATTTATAGGGGGTGTCTAATAAACAGGCCCCTCAAAGCCATGTCATAACTGGAATGATCCATAAAAAAAAAAATCTATGTTGTCAATTTTCTTGAAAATGTAAAAAATTGCCAGCAAATTTCTAAGCACTCTGAAGTTGTAAAAAAAAAAAATCAAAAAAGATTTTAAAAATAGATATATGGTAGATGCGAGTTATAAAATATTTTGCATGGAAGAAACCTTGAAAATGGCAAATTTTTCAAATTTTTCACGATATTCTGATATTTTTCACAAGTAATTGTATGGATCAAAATTTTTTACCGACCTCAAACACAATGTGTCAGAAGAAAAAACCTCTGAATCACTTAGACAGGCAAAAGTATCAAAAAAATTATTCCCACATAAAGTGACACGTCAGATTTAAAAAAAAAAAAAATGGGGCCTGCAGGGAGGTCAAAACTTGCTGCGCCGTAAGGAGTTAGTGTCCTATCAATATTTTTTTCTGTTTTTTGTTTTTACGCAGAAATCCTTCTCTAAATCATGTAATCATATATAAATTACAGTGCTCTGCTTTGCTCCTTCTATCACATCCTTATCTCAGATAGGGTAGCATAAACCACCTGCCCTGAAATTAATAACAGTAATATAGTAAGAATACTTTTTAAGGGGCGATTTTATCCAATGCTGAGCAAACAATTTAATTAAAATTACTATTACATAGGCATACGAAATGTCAAAAACTTTGCTTTAACAATCATTGAGTAATACAGTCTAGATATGAAGCCATGTGTCTTTAACACTAGATCACATGCAAAGTAGAAATTCATCTGTCAATTTATCACTTGCTGTCAGTGTCTGAAACATAAGATTGTCATATTTTTCTACTGAATTGCAAGGTTTGAATGTTATTTGTATATTTAAGGTATGTAGCTCCAGGCCACAGTATACTATAGTAATCATGATATGACAGTCTCCTTTTTTGGGCACCGATATTGAGTCATCAACCGGAAGGATTTGTCCAGAACTGGACTGTTCGTTTTATGAAAAGATTTTAGCTAAAGTTTAAGAAAAACAAAACAAAAAAAACAACAACTTAATTTACTAGAAGATGTTGCTGATCAATGAAAGTTATCTGATTTTTAGTATGTTTTCTGGAGGCCCACTAATGACACTGCAGCATTCACTCCTGTCTCACACCGTCCACCCAAGCGAACCAATTGGCTGCAAGAAATAAAAGAGGGACAAATATGTTTGTAGGAAAAGTTATTCCATGATAGGGTCAAAATTTTGCATTACCTGGTAAACAAAGCTTCCTAGCTGCATATTAAAAGCAAGTGTCACAGTCTCGTCTACTTTTTCTGGTTCTCTTGGGGTCCATAAGGGCTGGAGCCTGTAACCATGCACACTATTACTTATGGATAGAGAGTTATTTTATGTGTTTAGATTATGGTTGTGTTGTTGATCTCTAGAACTAGTGTACTATATACTGGAGATAAAAACTAGTAAGTCATATTGTCTTCTACAAAGCTGGTCACTTTTTTGGGTTAGTAGAAGCTTAGGACCCAGTGTAAAAGCACCCATCACACAACAGCTTTGAGTTCTGCCATATCGTCACACTTTACAAAATATAAATAAATATTGATATAGTGTGACTACATAACTGTTCAACTGGCATTCTGGGTCCCTGCATCTCCTACAATTTAAAGGGGTGATTTTACTATGGATATGCCATCAAGGTCTATGGTGGCAACACCTCTTTAAACCATGCTACCTTTTTTAAAAACGGAAAAAAACAAGAAGTATCTCGCATAGTTACAAATGGCAGGAATTCTCCTGCTATTTCACCCTCTTCTTCAAATTAGCCCTTGTGAGGCAGATGTTAAGCATCCACCACATACCACATCACCACATAACAAACCTTTGAATTCAATAGAGAGAACTGAATAATTTCTAGCTTCTCTATGAAGCTTGTTTGCTTAGGTAACCTAGTGTGGATTACAGTGCTTTCTAAGAGATTGTTCTGTCTCGACAATTTTCCTAGTAATTTGCTAAGTATTTGCAATCAGTTCTGAGCACTACATTGCTTATTGCATCTATATTGCTTCAAGCCTTGCTCAGTGATAGCTTGTTGTAGGCCATGAGAATCTCAGTTGAGTTTTCCTCTGTCCAAGGAATCCCTGGGTCCTAGAGCCACCTGCTGTGTCAAGTTAAATTGTAGTTTAGGGATTATGTTAAGGGTAAATTTCATTGATAGAATATGGTCAAAAGGGAACTGATATTAGGGTAAAATGTCTGGGATAAGTTTAGGGGAAGATTCAGGGTCAGTTAGCTTTTAGAGTCAGTTATCATTTATAAGTGTAGTACCTCCTAAACTCACTTGTAGTGATGCCACTAGCCATGTTCTTGCCATCATCTGCCTTGTTGTCTGTCCACTTAATCATCTAAGGGTAAGTTCATCTAGTTTTAAGTTGGTACACGCTTAGTATCATTATTGCATGTGAGTGCTGGTTGACTCCCCTATTTAGTTCTGTTGTAGTCTTCAGTTTAACCACATCAATACACACACACACGCACACTATTTCTTCTAGCATAGTCAACAACGCTGCACAATTCTGCAATTTTTCAATGTGCTTATTTAAACCAGGCCTGCATGTCAACACATATAGATATAGAGTCAAAAGATCCTGCACAATTTCCATTTAGACCATATAATTTCTTCACCTTTGCCAGAGGGGTCAGAAGTCACACAAGTGAAAGGTAGGGGTCGTAAGCAGAAATAACTCTCAAAGGTTATTAATCCGATTTTTGTCATCAAAATATGAAACAAAAGACCCTTTATAACATTGGCAGCTACTATTTAATTATACAAAGGCATTCCTCTCAGTGGGCTGGTAAAATAAAAATGAATGTCTGCTTAATACTGATTTAAGGTTGATTTACAATGCCAATGTGTTGAGCCCTTTGTCTCAATGTGTCCTCTGTAGAAGTCTTTGTTTAGCTGCATTTTTAGCCGGTTTCAAGTGAGGCGAAAGAACACTGAGGGGGAGAGGAGAGCCTAGAAGTCTCCAATGATGAAGTGAAGCTCTTTTACAGCCTGAATATAGCATTACAAAGTGTAAACCGAACAAAACGTACCCCAGACAGACATCAGAGACACTGTGTAATATAGAAGGAAAAAAAAATGCTAAAAATATTAATGTCCAGATCACATAGAACCCGAAAAAACAAGAATATGGCACTAGAAACTTCAAAAATTTTGTTCATCATATACCTCCGGTTTAAGTCGACCAGGTTCCCACAAGATGGATTTCTAGTGTGGAATCTGTCCAGAAAATATACAACAAAGTCAAATACAATACACATGAATGGGATCCATTTTTTTTTTTACTGCAGTAAAGTTCATTCATTGTGGTGATATTCTCACCAAAATCCATGCTAAAACTTGTGTGTTAAAAGGAGTTAGTCACCAGGTTTGATGCGTCTCAACCTGCTATCAACAATAGATATATAATAACTACATAGAAGACAGGTAACATTAACCCATCTCCATATCGCTGACCGTATTGTAAGGCTCTCTAGACACGAGGAGTATTTCATGTTGTAATCCATGTGGATTTCGACATAAAATACTCATCTAAAACCAAAAGTAACCTATCCCCATTGACCTCAATAGAAAATATGTGTTGTAGTTCATACAACGCGTATTTTTGACAGCCTGTTTTCCGCAGTAAAAAAAAACTTTTACGGTGGAGATCACTTCTTAGCAGTCTTCCTATTATCTTGCAATAAAATGTGACACCAATGTGTAGATAACAGGGCTGTGGAGTCGGAGGCTATTTTGCAGGAGTCGGAGTCGTCATAAAAGGGACCGACTCCAACTCCCAAAATATATAATAAGTTGGTCCAGTTTTTTTCAATGCAGTGCAAAGAGCAAGAGACTTTTGGGGCCCGGGCCAGTGTTTACTGCTCCCATATTTTCAGTCTCCATCACATGAGGAGTGTAATTGATGACATGGGGGCATCAAAGCGGCAGGAAAAGTTTCCCGTCCCAGGCAAACAGATTTCAGCAAAATTTTCACCTGCTTTCAAAGATAGAATAGTTCAATCATTCATCAAAACGACTGTGGCTGAGGAAATCCTTTATACCCTGACATTGTTTAGAGATGTTGCCCCTGTGGTCACTGCTTTCCCCAACCCAAGTTAGTGGGGCCGCTTCTCTACCCTGGAAATATGAATCAAAATGTGAGGTCATGTATGCAGGATCTGAGGGAGGCAATATTTAATTTTTTCAGAACAAAATTCAGAGAACTCCACAAATGTTCCTGCAGTGTTTGCATATTTAAAAATTTTTTTGTGTTCTAAAGTCATTCCCCTTTAAATAATTTACACTGACAAGCAAAATGTAAAAATGTTTTCAATTTTGACTTTCGGGCTCCAAATCTCACATCCACTACAGCTTTGTACATGAGGCTACTGTAATTTTATATACAGTTTCTTACCCTATCTTAAAATTTCATTAAATTTTACTTCATTAGTTCTGCAGATTCTCCTTAACTGCATTGTTACTTTTTTGCTCTAAAAATCAAAATGTTAATTTTAAATTATTTGTTAGTTTTGGGGAAATCCACCTTTGGTTTCACTACTGCCTGAATCCTTCTGGGCCCTCTGGATCAGATTCAAGCAATCTTGACCAAAATCTGATCCCAGGTCTTTTCTACACATTCCCAATGTTGGAGCAGACGGACTTGGAACAATTACAGCTTTTTTTTAACCCCCACAAGTGTTCAAAAGATCAAAACATTGCTGGTCAGTGTCTTTTACCTAAATAGCTTGATTATTGTATCAAAAGGGTGAAAAGCCTGATTTTACCATTTTACTACAGTAAACTTATCACTTAAACATGCGCCATGTATGAGGGAGTCGGAGTCAGGAGTCGGAGGTTTGGGAAATTGAGGAGTCGGAGTCGGGGCTTTGGCTTGCCGACTCCACAGCGCTGGTAGATAACAGGATCCACCATTCACAATAGGATAAGTCAAAGTTCATCCTTTACCCCACAATGCACAGGTCACAGGACAAGCCTAAAAACACTCTCCTATAAAAGTCAATGAGGCAGCTTTATCAAGACAGATGCGCCAGAGATTCTGGCTCAATTTACGCCAAAAAACAGCTTTTCGCCACATTTACTATGCGTTTCAGGCGCTCCTGCACCTCGTCCGACAAAGGGGGTGTGGCTTTGTAAAAGGGGCGTGGTTTCATGGAAGGGTGTGGCTTAAGTGTGGCAAAAATCAAAAAAATTTAAGAAAAAAAGATTCTAAAACGTTTGCACCGGATTTATCAACACTATGATAAAAGTGGCGCATTGTAAGACTGTCTAGTCTAACTTTACACTGTCTACAAGTAAGACACTATTGATAAATCTGCCCCAATGAGTCAGCTTCTGCTCCACGACCATCTTACCAACATAATGGGCCCCAGTGCAAAGCAGTTCACTGGGCCCTACCCAAGCACAGGACATCACACCTGGCCACGCATTTAACCATGCCAAAATATGAACCTACACCAAATCACGCATCTAAACAAGCATGCCCAGTTATGTCCAGTTTCCTCCAGCAGACAAGCGGCAAAACAATGCCTGTTTTTAATCAGAACACAGTATAGCTGAGACCCTTATTCCCTGTAAAGTATGGTGGCTTAAAGAAGCAGTGAGAGAAGAGGGACTGTTTGGTTAGAACAGGTCTCTATCTGAACAGAGGCCAACTTGCCATTGGTGGATGGGCCATCACAGTTTTGATCAAAAAACACTAAAAGCCTCACATTTTCCTTTATACTAAATACAGCAGAAAGGCACTTTGAAACAATTCATATATTCAGTGTTTATCTGGCTCTTAAAGTCTGCAAAGCTGCTGGTTCACCAGTCTATTAAGGTGTATTCATATAAGATAATATATTACGTATAAATACATACACAGACAATTTTCTATGTAAGATACCCCTACATTACGATAATACAGCTACCAAGTAACACCACTAGACAATGGAAGAAAAATGATCACCATACTTGCATCTGCCTGGAGCCCATATGAACATGCTGCCCCTGGGCAACTGCCTAATGTATCCAGTGTTTAACCCCTTAACAACCGTGACATGATCAAAAGGGATTCTCTTGCTCCATCAGATCACCGGGAATCCCAGTACCCGATGAAACCTAGAAAATATACCCTATTTTTGGACTATAATTTGGGAGGAAAATGGGTGTGCGTCTTATAGTCTAAATGTACTGTCTCAGGGCGGCAGGAGGCGGGAAGTGGTATGGCTGCGGAAAGTTATTGTCGGAGTTTAAGAGGTTAAACGCCGTCTCCGGCTTCCTCCAGCATCGCCGCATCCAACTGGCCTGGTATAGTGCTGTACATCAACGGGCGGTGGCTGTTGGGTACAGCTGGCAGCCACCGCTAACAGCAGGGATGGAGCCGGCTCCATCCCTGCTGTTAACACTTTTGACGCCATGGCAACAAAACTGCGGGTGGGGGGGGGGGTTTGCCATGGCAGCTGAAGCCTCATACAGGCTTCCGCAGCTGCCATGTATGTACACCTATTACACCCTGCCACAAGATGCCATAAGGTGTAATAGGTAAAGAGTGAAAATCCAATATACAGCAGTATAATACACTGCAGCATATAGGTAAGTGATTGTGCCCCCTAGTGGTCAAGTACCCTAGGAAGACTAAGTATTAGTACCCTAAAAAAAATATATATATAAAAAGATTAAATCACCTCCATTTGCAGTTTTACAAATAAAAAAAAATAAAGAAGTTTCACATTATTGGTATTGCTACGTCCATAAAAGTCCAATCTATTAAAATGTAATAAAGTTTAAAGCATCTAAAATTGTGGGTTTTTGGTCACTTCATATCCCCCAAAAAAGGAATAAAAAGGGATTAAAAAGTCTCATAAGACTTAAGGGAAGTCTTCTGGTCCAGTGAGTCTTATAGTCCGAAAAATAAGGTATCTATACAGTCAGTCCTGGGAACCTAGATTAGCCCTGGGGCAATCTATATAATAAGTCTTCTATCATGACACACTATGTGTTGCCCTGACAACAGCCTGCGTCATACTGACACAGAGTGTAATCTATTAGCAAAAAAAAAAGTGTAAAAATCGTTATCCCTTAAAGGGATTTAAAAAAGTTTAAAAAAATAAAATACAATAAAAATAGATAATACAAGAATTATTGTGCATACTTTGCACATATTAGGTATCCACATAACCTTAACCTGTAGAAATAGTCTAACATGTTATTTAGTGTTAAGTGTGAAAGGTGTAAAAAAGAATTTTAAAAACAAATGCAGAAAAACCCTTTATGTTCATGTTGAAATAAAAAATTGTTAAATTCTGCAGTGCTTTATATGTAAATTGAATTGCCAAATTGCCTCCAAATATACAATTTCTCCCACATAAAACAAGCCCTCATACAACTGCATGATTGAGAAAAAAAAAATTCTGACTGTTGAAATGCAGGGAGCCAGAAACGAAAAAAATTAGCTGGTCATTAAAGAGTACCTATCACCTCCACACAAACACACAAAAATGGATAGTAGATGAAATTAAAGACTTTTCACAAACATGTCATTAGCAATGCAGAGGATTTACCTCAATATTAAAGGGGAACAGGTTTTATTTTCACTTTGCAACACAGGAGACCCTTATCATTGTGTGGAAGTTACCAACTGTGTAGGGGGAGCTGAGGAAATAGCTGCTTGTACAGGGTGATCTGAGTCTCTCACTACATACAGTGCAGCAGGAACAGCACACTGAGACAGAGTTTACCTGTTTCCTTAGCCTCCTCTTCCATAGAATACAGGCATCTATATACACTGCGGCTGGTGTGCACTTGATGTACAGAGCTGGTCTCTCCCAGCTCAGAAGCAGGAGATTTGATACAACTGTCAATATAGTGATCCATAAAGCTGTCATGTGCCAACTCGGCCCAACTTCAGAGATGTGTTAAAGGGCCAGCGCTTTTTTAAAAACTGAATTACAGGTGAAATGCTTTGATTTTCCTATTTTAGTCTTCTGTTACTTCATGAGGTTTCTCTGAAGAGGATAGTAACTCTTTAAGGCTTTCTCAGGCCGGCTGCCGTAAAAGAAGCCATTAAATGTTCTTAAAAGAAATATGGCTTTCACCGTAATCACAGAAATTAAAAATAGCTAGGAAGAAAATTGTATGTATCATGATTAGGTGTTAAATTAGTAAAAAAAAAAAAATGTATGTTAGATTCCATCTAAACTAAAAACGCATGTGTATATTATATATATATATATATATATATACATATACACACACACACACATACATACACACATATATACACAAACACACATACACACATATACATACAAAGTTAATTTTGTACCAATTTCCTATAAGCCATAAGTAAAATAGTAGTGTATCGTAGCATGACATCAGAAACTTGTGACATTGAGTAGGGAAGAAAGTCTTGGACATGGTGTAATAAAAGCCAGCTAAATGTTTATTCTGAAGCCACTGTACTCAATCCCAGGTGTTATTTTGAGCTCTATTCCCATGCACAGTTATAAACATGCCAGTAACAGGATGGGTTTATTTAAGAACCATCTGTAACCAAAGAGGTTTGGTTATGTTTAGCACCACCCTGTCCTTATCAGGTTCAATTAATGATTGCAAGGTTGGGCAAAGGGGGTTCAGGCTCTGTGCCACACAATACCAGACACTGACATTTGAGAAATACAAGTGGAAGGACATCAGTCCTCAGTGTAAAAATACTTCAGCATCTTAAGGAGATTCTAAATTTAACTAATAAAGCTTTTCATAGAGAAAGAAAAGAATTAGTAATCTATTTTTTTCTGAATGCAGTCAGTACAGAAAACAGTGGATGTTCTTATTCTGGATGTCATGGCTCAATACAGGGAGATGCACGTGCCAATGTAATATCAGTCGGCCACCTGGTTATATTGTTTCCCTAGCGCTAGTATCAACTAAAGCAAAATATGGGAGTCATAGTAGCAAGATATCTACTTAAAGGTTGTCCCATCTAGCAGTCTTCCCTCTTCAGGCTCCCACTTCCTGTCTGGGCTGTGGGTGGTTCTGCAGCACATGGACATTTTGGGCGGCATGTATGAATTTTGGCATTTAAAACGCCAAATATCATGCACATTATAATAGCATAGATGGCGCCTGATTTATGAACCCGCTCTACAGCAGGTCATAAATCAGGAGCATTCTAACGCTAAGACGACATTTCTGGCTCAGGTAAACCACTTGCAGTAATGCACCTAGAATTGCCGTACCAAAGCTATAAGTCTATAGCTTCTATACAAGAGGTACCAAAACTCCCTACTTTACAAAATAGAGAAACTCCCATAATGTCAGTGTAAACCCTAGAAAAATGGAGTCATATCTCTTTAAAGTATAGTACTTCAATCTATCCAAATATAAAAACATACAAAAAAAGAGGAAGACCAATTAAACCCACTACAAACGCGAGGTATAGAGGTCAGAGAAATGACGCAAAGCCCAATTCTTAATTAAGACCAATCGGGGACATGGTGTTGAGATTAATTATCCATTTACATTCTTTTTGTTCTAACATCTGTTTGACATTCCCACCATGAATACCACAGTGGACGCAGTCAATCCCTATAACTCGGAAAAGAGCCCGGGTTGCAGTCATGGAACTGGAGAAAGTGTTTGGGAATAGTTTTCAAAGAGGAAATATCCTGACAGTTTTTTGCAGCCAAAATATGCCTCATATGTTCCCTGGTTCTTATTCTTCACTCAGGAGTTGTCAGACCAACATATGATTTTGGATAACCACATGTTGCAAGAAATATGACGTTAGTGGTACTGCATGAAATATAGTTCAATATTTTAAATTTACGTTCATTAAGAATAGGTTGAAAATTGGTTGCATGTGTCACCACAAAAAAAAAATCCTAACCTTGCACTTGAAGTCTCAAATGGGTTCCTCTTTTCAGGGACATAGTGACTTCTTACTAATAGATCTTTCAAATTCTGACATCTCCTAGCTGTCATCTTTGGGACATCTGAGAATTTTTAAAACATGGCTCTGTCTAAAGAATCGGCCAATGTTTTTTAAGAATTTGTCTCATAGTAACCACTGAGTGATATATGTGAGATAAATCTAACATTATCTGCTTGTTTTTAAAACACTTTTTAGCAATGTTTCTCTTGGTGTCTTTCCAGCTCTCAAATAGCCCTTATTAATCTTTCTTCCATTATAGCCACATTCCTAAATCTGGCTTTTAAATCAATGGATTGAGACTCAAATTTGTTGTCAGATGAGCAAATCCGCTTTATCCTGAAGAATTGACCAATTGGGACAGCTCTGATACTTGAAGAATAATGAAAAGATGAGGCATCTAACAAAGAATGTACTGACTTGCTCTTTTTGAAGACATCAGTCTGAAGGTAACTCTGTTGGTCCGCCTCAATCAATAGATCCAGAAACCCAACCCTTTTACTGTTGTATTTGAATGTTAATTTAATATTAAAGGAATTCCTATTCAGCTCTCAAAATCTTGGAGTTGAGTTTCAGAGCCTTGCCACAGCACGTCGTCAATATACCTCATCCAACACTGCACCTGGTCAGCGGCATACGAGTCCTGTCACCATGGAATATCAACCTCTCCTAAAATCTGAGGAAGAGATTCGCATATGACGGGGCACATGCTGCACCCATTGCAGTAGCACGTTTTTAGACAAAGTCTTTAAACACAAAAAAAATTATATGTTAATATATACCATGAAAGTTGTAATTCTTCTTTTATGTATGTTTTCATATTTGGATAGAATAAAGTATTATATATTTTAAAGAGAGAGGACTCCTTTTCTCTTGGTTGTACAAATCTATAGTTTCGTACAGTTCTAGTGCGCCCTGCCTCCCGCACGCCCCCGAAATCAGGCGCATTATAAAGTGCCGCTTGCGCTCTGTAATGCGCCTGATACCGACGTACGGGAGGCTTTTTACTATTGCAAAAGGGGCTGCGTCTGATGTGGGGCTGAAAATACGCCAGACTTCTGGCACAGCCCCGTTCATAGATACCGCCCTTTATGTCTGCTATTCTAAACTGAGCCTGTTAGAGGAACATTGATGATGAATATGTTTTCACATCAGGGCACAAGCTACAGAGCTCTCAAGGATCAAAATTTGTCAGAAAGAAAAACAAGCTTCTGTGCTGCTGATAAAGCACAGCAAGGAGTGAGGTCAATTTCCTAGCCAGGGCTATTAGAGCAGAGAGAGGTGGTCAGTAAGAAGAGAAACTTGTGAAAACAAGCAGTAGATAAAAACTGCATTAGGAAGCAAAATCAGAACAGCAAAGTATTTGGTAACAGTCTGTAGTTAACTTTGCCTATTCCAGGAAAACTGTAAATCCAGCACCAAATATAATATCTTCACATTTATTTAAATTTTCATTAACTGTCACAATACGCATGATGACAGCAGACGGCTTTCGAGCCTAATGCTTTTAGTCATTGCTGGGATTTAAATAAATGTGAAAATTTTATACAAAAGTTTAGTACTGGATTTACAATTTTTCTGGAATTATCAAAGGCTCTGCAGGTCCTCTGAGGAATCCCGTGCACCAACCTACAGGAAGTGTCCATTGAACACGTGAGCAATAAAAGTCTTGATTTCATATATTAACCTTGCTTACTTACACGTTTAAAGCTAACCAATGTGGTGAGAGTTCTCCTTTAAAAAAAAATGCATTTAGTCTACTTTTGTATTTCATGAACATGCTCTCCTTGGCACTATGAGGAAAATCCCAGAAACATGCAACTGGTATCGCGGCAATATGGCCGGAGTATGCCCCACAACTGAGTTAAAATCATAGCACTCTTTGAGTGCGAAGATTTTCTATAGTGTTCTCCAACGCATACTGTGCGCCAGTAAAAAGAAGAGATGTCACTTGTTTCCGGCGCTTACACGGTAACTGTGCTGTAATACGCCCAAAGTAGCATTCAATAAGTGCTATGATTTTAGAACGTATTCTCCAACGAGTACTGAGCGCCAACAGAAAAAAGTGACATGTTGGGGAAAAAGCAAGTGAATGGGGGGCTGGACCAGAGCGCTTTAGAAGTATGTGCTGACCAGCGTGTACATCTAAAACAGACGGCGTATTTTTTTTGCCATCGGCCCATACAATTGTATGGGAAACGGACGGCAAAATGCCAGCGTATTTAGAAACACTTTTGGCGCCAGAAACGAGCGGAGAAAAAAACAACCTGTGCAGACTACAGGTCGTTTTTTTCTACTAAAATCTATGGGCTGCTTTAACAGTCGGATTTTCAGCGGTTTCAAGATTCGAAAACCACCGAAAATCCGACCGTTTTCATGTGCTGTGTGGACTTTAATCTACTTCCCAGTGGTATATGCTTTGTGCGAACCTACCCAAAGGGGCAATTATGCTCTTCATCTGTGGTTTCCATCAGGGTACCGTGACAAAAGGTGTCCATAGAAATTAATACAACAAACGTAATCTCTTTTGGACTATGTTTATTCTACTCCCCAGTGGTAGAGTATCTAGCATATATGCTTTATATGCAAGATACAGAAGTATGGCAGACCACACTTTTGTGTACCACACAGAGTCCACATTTGGGAAATAGAGTAAATGTAGTACAAATTGGACTAAGTTTACACTATTTATTTCTATGGATCCGCACCGGTTCTGCTAGGGTAGCTTTTTCCTGTACCCTGATGGATACACAGATGGAGAGCATAATGCCAGAAGTGGCTGAAACCCTGCCCACCATCAGTCTTACCCACAAAACTGCATGTTGAAAAAATGGAAAGGCACTCCACTTGGAAGTCCAATTCACAAGGTGCTAGTCAAAACAATTCCACAAGATATATATTGATCAAATTGACTGCACTCAAAAAGGCCATGTAATGCAAGATCATATATTTTTATTTAATGATTCCTCTACAGGCTCCAATGAATTGTAATTAATATCTGTGACTATATATATCTCTTGACGTTTCAGTCATCCGACCTTTATCAAAAAGAGTCACAAAGAGAACAGATTCTCAAAAGTATAAAAGGGCCGTAGCCCAAGAGAATAGGAGCCAGCTCCTATTCTCATTCGTCCATAGATATATATAGTCACAGATATTAATTACAATTCATTGGAGCCTGTAGAGGAATCATTAAATAAAAATATATGTTCTAGCATTACATGGCCTTTTTGAGTGCAATTTGATCAATATAAACCTACAAAACAGCATGGTCAGTTTTAATGGCCATGTGGCATTTTACCTGCAATATCATACAGCCATTAATGATCCATTAAAAAATGGATGCCCGATGATGGTGGGCTGGGTGCTCTGTGAGCCTGGCGCTCGTGTCGCCTTTGTCAGACGTGCTAGCTAGTGTGCACAAGCTTATCCTTGGCGTTTCCACAATAAGCAGCATGATCCATATTGCTCTGGTGCCTCAGCCAACTATCCTCATGTGAACTTCCCCAAGCATGTGAACAGGGTAGTGCAAACCATAATATGCTTAGGACACAGATTGCCATTGGATTTTACATGAGCTTCAATGTGCAATCACTAACTGAATTTGTACCTAATCCAACAGGCATTCATTCTGCTGTCAATCAGCTTGTATTTTTTCTGCTGCGGCTTTAAAATCAGCATTACAATAAAATTTGGTAATATCACTTATGGAGCTAATCCACATTGAAAACTGCAGCAAAATACACAGCAATAGAAAGTGAAATACATAGCAGAAATCTGTGGCTATGTATGTGTGAACATACCCTAGGGCTACACAAAACCTCACAGCTGTGTTCACACAGCAGGAAAAGAAGGATGAAAAATACATGTGTATTTTGAAACTGTTGTCTCTCGACATCAGCATCAAATATATATGTATTTTTGATGCGATTTTTTTCTCTTAAAGGTTGCATGGTTTTTAATGTGTATTTGAACCATATTTTCACCCTTTTTCAGCACATGCTTTAGAGTATACAGCCCAATAGAATGTGCACAAAATGACATGCTACTTTTTGCTAATCAGCATATATTTAAAACTATGTGAATGATAGTGTATATTTCCTATTGAAAACAATGGAACGCAGACTGTTGGGACTTTTACATGGGTATTCCATCACAAAATACACACAAAAAAAAAAAAAGAAAAAGACTGTGAACATAGCCTAAAGGCTCAATCACAAACACTTTTTTCAGATGCTTGGGGGAAAAAAGTTCAAGTATTTCTTTTTCTGCAACAACATTCGAATGAAAGAACCAGCACGAGTTTGATGATCCACCTATCATTAATAAATGTCCCGATAGAATATAGCACTTTGAGCACCGCAAAAAGAGCAGACTATTTCATCTTAAACCATCAAAACACTCCAATACACAGGATTCCTATGTGCAGAGGCAAAAGCCAACATGATTTAGGTTAAGGCTATGTTCACACGGGTTAACTACGGGACGTAATTACGCCCCACATTTACGCCGTGTGGCCATGTGGGAGCGGGGGGCCGGCACGTCGCCGGCCCATAGAGAATCATTACCAGCGGCGTGTATACGCCGCTGGTAATTCACATGTGAATTATCTCCCCCCTCTGCGTATTCGCCGAGCAGGGAGAGCAGACGTAATCCATAGTTCTCTATGAGAACTGTGGATTACCATAGTTACTGGGACGTATTCAGCCTGTAATTGGCGCACTCCGGCACGTAATTACGGACTGAATTACATCCCGCAGTTAGCCGTGTGAACATGGCCTAAGTGTCTATTCACACTGAACAGTTCTGTTGCAGTAAATAACATAAATAAAACCTGGTTTTACGATGCGGTAATTGACAAAGCAGATGTTAAAGGCGTCAAACATTTATTTTATATAGCTCTTATACGAGTACCTCCCCCCACACTCGGAGGGCCAGCATGTAATAGCTGTAGAATTACCAAAGTTATACCAATGTGGGTGCATCAAATTTCAGCGCTGAATCAGCTTGGAATCCACACCTAAAATCCAGAGTGGCTTTGACATTGATTTTCAGCTTTTATATACTATGAAAATAAATCGGCGCCAAGGACAATCAGCGTTGTGTGCACAGCAACATGGATTCTCCATTAGAAGCAATGTGTGGCGGATTGTAGTCGCTAGTTGTAAAGCAGCCTCAGCGCTGAATCCTCGCCAGAATCAGCGTCCCCGTGTGAAAATAAATGAATTAGCCATTTGCAGTTCGGGTCCAGCGACTGTCTCCTACCATACACGTCCTTGATTAAGGCTGTTTGGCTGAAATTTCGGACTGTGGGAATTTACAATTGTCTAGGTCTGCATCTTGCATTAACCCCTTAAGCCGAACGCCTGAAAAGTAGTTAATGACCAGAAAATTTTTTATTTTTTGCCTCCTTGCGTTTCAACAGTTGTAACTTTTTTATTTTTTCAATGATGCAGTTTTAGGAGGCCTCGTTTTATTCTAGAAACAAGTTGTACTTTATGAGGGAATAGTTTAAGTTCACTTATAAATAATTGCAGTATTTTTTTTTTTTAAATTTTAGTTTTTTAATTTTTTTTTTACACCATTCACATTTCACACTTAATAACTTGTTAGGATAATTCTACAGGTTATTTCAGTCGTGTGGATACCTAATATGTGTAGGTTTTTTGTGTGTGTAATTTATGCACAATTATTTTTTATTAAATATTTATTTTTATTTTATTATTGATTTTTTTTATTTTTTTTTACACTTTGTTTTTTTTAATCCCATGAAGGGAGAACTTGTTTTACATTTTTTTTTTTCCCACTAGCAATGTATTAGCATATTCATATATGCTAATACATTCTAATCTGTGTCAGACTGACACAGGCAGTGATCAGGACGCCACACAGTGTGTCCTGGTCCCTGGCTTAGTACACAGATAGCTCTGGGGCCACTCTCGGTCCCCAGGGCTGACTGTGCAGCCGTTCCCCGGGCTCTGGTGGATCCGCGGGTGTTCCAATCATCCAACAGAGCAGGGGGAACCCTTTGATCGCGCTACGGTAACGCACCGCCGCAATCAAAGGGTTAAAGAATCGGGTTGCGGAGGTTTCTCGCAGGTGCTCGCAGGAGATGCTCTGGGATGAGGGGTGTGTAGTACAGCCCCGATCCCGATCCGGGGCGCCGCAAACACCGAATTCTGCAGCGACGGACAAACGACCCGCACCAGCCGACGTCTAAAGCCAGCGGTCGGTCGTTAAGGGGTTAATGGAGAGCTGACGATGTTTGCTTATGTATAAATAAAATACTCTCTTTATGAATATTACTTAAGGAGTGCCGTGGATTATCTTCATCTGTGAAAGCACCCTAAGGGTGCTTTCACACAGCGCAGTTTTGGTGCATTTTTAACTGCGCTCCAATTAAACTACCTTTATTACCATCAAGCTTCTTTCAGTTGTCTAAATTATTCAGAAAGGTGTTTCACGTAAGTAATCAATGACTGTGTTTGATGTCTTGTGGATTACAAACACACTAATTGATTACTCACTTTCCAAACATATTAGATAAGTGAAAGGAGCTTGCTGGTAATAAAGGCACATAACTGAAGCGCAGTTAAAACTGCACCAAAACTGCGCTGTGTGAAAGCATTCTTACAAGTGAGTAATCAATTACCTTGTTTAGAATCCGCAAGACTTCAAACACAATAACTGATAACTCACTTGTAACACCTTGCAAAACAGTTTAGAGAACCGAAAGAAGCTTTCTGGTAATAAAGGCAGTTTAATTGCTGTGTAGTACTGCAAGTGAAAAAAACGCAGCAAAAACACCACAAAACCGCACCACATGAAAGCACCCTTTCACTGTATCTTCTGTGCATACTTAATCATGCATGGCTTGATCTTTGAGACAAAGAAATGATAGGGCAGACATCCGAATGCAACGCCATCACTGAAAAACGTGCGACTGGCCACAATTTATCTAGAGTCGTCAGAGGTGGTCAGGAAGAGCCGGTGCAAGAGGATTCAATGGGTCTGCCTCATGTGGCTTTGGCCCCCAGGTTGGTTATCATAGCTTTGATAGGTGCATACGACACCCCAAATGGGGTTGCAACCCATTAACATGTATAAGCAGTTATACCAGATGGGTGCATACAGTCAGCAAAGGAACAATAACTAATTTTCATTTATTTGATTTATTATGTTTCACTCGTAAAAATCCACAGCTCACACAACTGCAGCAAGTCACAGTAAAAACCAAGTGTTTTTAACCAAAATATGTGAATACCCTTTAAAGACTTCTGGTTAGTTTCTGCCTTTGCACATTTGAATGTTTTTAAATTATTTGAATTGAAAAAAAGTCTGGTATTCTTACAATATACGAGCTGCTGGTCTAAGTGTGATATTCTACATAGATTTTTTTTTTTTTTTTTTTTAAGTATTTCTCGTGAGTTTTTAACTTTGTCATTTCATTAATACATGCATGTGAAGTTTATGTTTTCGGATGCTATCACATTTCTACATTTTTTAAGAAACATGAAGGAAACGACAGAGTCCTCCTTTGGAGAAGGCATAGGTTTGGAGATCCTCTCTGACAACTTCGACATAGGCTCCAAATGTGATATAACAGAGACCAAGGGTTATCATTTGGCTAAAAAAAAAATACGTTTCCGTTGACTGCTGCTGTTTAACAAGGAATATCCTTAATTTTGAGTCGAGCAGATGTTTTCATGGCCAGCATTAAGCAGGACTAAACACACTTAGATTAAGTCTTAATGTCCATTCAGTAAGAGGGCAATTTGTGAATGTACCCAAAGTGACACTAATCAAGAAAGCTTTAGAAGCACATTTCTCCCAAGTCTAGACTGCTAATCCATCCATGGGTAAGATGTCTAATGTTATAACTGTATTTTTTTTCCCCCCCATCAAGGCTGGGAATCGCATCCAAGTGTCAAGCAAGATATATTTGGACTAGATAAACAAGATTTAGAGCTTGCAATAAACTGCCCAGATTAGATGTAGTTTTCAATTTACATAAAAAACAAGTACTAAAAAAAGCTGACGGCACTGGTTATTTAAAGGTACTTAGGATAGACGTTGATAGACCAAAGACCATTCAGGAGGGTATAAATGCTGTGATCATAATGATCAAGCACTATTCGTGCCAGGTAGGCACCACTTCATATCCATAGTAGGCTCACCATGTGACTACTCGAAGGTGGTCATACGCCACCAAGCTCTATGCTAGAACAGTGCCTCTAACCCTACTGGTAAACACCTACTCTAGTTTCAACAATACCTACATACATACGCTGGTATTATCAGCAAATAGGTTTCCTCAGGAATGGACAAATTCCACTATCCAGGAAGTCAAAACCCACACAAAAAAACACCACCACCACACCTATGGCGCTGTTTTGTACCTGTCTTTACTTATTATTAGGCACTGAAAATAAAAAAAAATAAACCATCAAGTTGGGTCAGGCAGGTTTGGCCTGATCCAAATTTTGCAAGTGATCTTCAGAAAATCATGCCTCCAATCCCTTGGTCCAGACCAGAAAAAGCAAGTGTACCATTTATTGATTAGATACACTCCTTGGAAAGAGCCTGGTGACCGGTCTCACGATTTTCCTGTGGTCACCAGCAAAATTCAGATCAGTGCAATGACAGAAAAAAAAAGTCTGCCTGTAAAAGACTTTACTCTGTGACAACTATAATGGATTTTTGCGTGTAAATTCTGCGGGTCCACTGCAAAACACTCGTAATGAATATGACCCATTGGAACATATCCCTACACTATTTTCCAGAAATATCGGTCACAAGGATCAACCACTAACGTTTTAATGGCTTGTCCAGGTAATAATACTGCTGCCCTAAGAAAATATATAAAAAAAAACCCTGACAGGTGAGGTGGATAACCTGCATTATCTCATGACAATTGCATCTATAGCAAGGGAATGGTCAGAATTATTTTGGTGCACTACATATCACAATCGAACCTTAGGTCTTGTTTTCAGTGCAAAAACTCACCACAGATCGCGTGGAGTACATCAACATGTATTTTTACCAGCGAGAATTTCAAATACATGTTGTGTAAAAATAAGCAGCCAAGACACGGATTAGTACCTTCCAAATATGGTCCAGGCAAGAACTGATGAACTGGTGACAAGGTCATGGGCACCTAAGGCTCATTGATGTAAATGAGGAAAGAAGACTAGCTCGATTGGCTGATGCTACAGAAGAGCTACTACAGATAAAGGGGGGAAAAAAAAAAAGGCAAAAAAGGGTTGTGCAGAGACCCCCTGACACTAAAAACAGGACCAGCACCCCTCCTTGTGCACTTACAGGAGGTGAATGGGACAGCAAAAAGCTACTGCCTCTATTCAAATTTGGACGTAACAGGATGCATCTGATCCATAACTTTAGTGGCAGCAAGGGCACTGCCATTCAACCCTCACTGCTGCAGCATTCAGGAAGGACAGGCGAAACCTATGACTATCTTGCTAAAATGGGGTAGGTGGGGACGGCACAGTTTCAGACAAAACTATGAGCTGTGGGATCTCAACGAAAGTGAGAGCCGGGTCTAATTCATAAGCTCATGATTTGAGGAGGAGGATATCCAGTGGCTACTAATGGTGAAGTCTGTGTACTCCATGGTGACTAAGTGACACTGCACATTTTTTCTTTCATTAGGAGTGTATCCTGTTGTCCATGTTAGAAGGCGACATGATGGTGTTGACTTCTTTTGAGCAAACTTTGAGACTCTCGGTTCACATATTTTGATCAAAAGCTGCCCACGACTTTCAACGTGATCTCAAAATCGGGCAGTCCTATCCTATCTTTACCTCTCAATCGAGCCATTCAGGCCTCCCGCTGGGTCAACCGACCTCCATTATTCAGAGAGAAAAAATAAAAAACACCCAACCTGCAAGCTGCCTTTTTATGACAGCCTGTGTTTCTGTCCCCGCCCACTCTCACAGGCTGTCATAAGAAGGGCAGCTTGCAGGTTGGGTGTTTTTTATTTTTTCTCTCTGAATAATGGAGGTCGGTTGACCCAGCGTGAGGCCTGATTGGCTCGATTGAGAGGTAAAGATAGGATAGAGACTGCCGATTTTGAGATCACGTTGAAAGTCGTGGGCAGCTTAACATCTTTTGATCAAATATGTGAACCGAGAGTCTCAAAGTTTTTTCATGCATGATATATAGCATAAATGCTTCTTTAGGGATTTCCACGTAGTGTATTGACTTCTTTTGAGGGCACACCAAATTTACACTTAGAGTATGTTCACATGGTGTGTTGGATCCAATTTTAGATCCATTTTTAGATGCATTTTTAGGACCCTAGACGGTCCCAAACACGCATCAAATAATGTGCAGTGTGATTTACGTGTAAAACACGTATTGGTGTCAAGATGGGTGATCGCCGATTTGTGTTTTACATGCGTCTTTCTGATGCGTCTTTCTGATCCATTCAAAGAATTGGCATATCAATTCTTGATCTGAAAGACGCAGCAGACGCCCTATTTAAAACAATAGGGAGCATTCCTGCTGCAGGTAAAACGTAGCCAAACGTGCACCTGAATGTTAGATGCGTGCTCGAAGCCATTTAAGCAGCACTTTTGGATGCGTTTTTTGGATCCAAAACAGATCCAACACGCTGTGTGAACACACCCTTATACAAGCTGTACACTGACTACTTTACATTGTATCAAAGTATCATATCTTCAGTGTTGTACCTTGGAAATATATTGACAAAAGTCTGAGGGGTGTACCCACTTTTGTGAGATACTGTACATATCTACAATACATGAAAAAAACAGATTCTTAGTTCACACGTTTTGATAAAAAAAAATGTTTAAGCCACCCCCGGCTTACAACGGGATCTCAAGGCGGGTGGTCCTATTCTAATTTTACCTCTCACTAGAGAAGAATTCAGACTTCAGACAGGTTTAAAATCCGTCGGAATATGCAACATGTTGTATATACTGCCGGATTCCGCTCAGATTTGCAAATCCAAAAAATGACCGTGGCCTGTGCGTAAATCTGCAGCAATGTCAAAATGCCATTGGACTGTGAACAGTATTTTGACATATGCTGTGTGGACTTAGCCTAAGAGCCTTCTCTCAGCTACAGATCATCCTTCAATATTAACTCCTTACCACTGCAGCCAGTTTTGGCCTTTCTGACAGAAATGTTTTAAGTCTGACATGTGTACTTTATGTGAGAATAACTTTTTAATACTTATCTATCCATGTGTTTCACACACTGTTTTCTCGTGACACATTGTAATTTAAGTTAGTGAGAAATCTTGCTCCATATAATCCTTGTTTATTTGTGAAAAATATCCAAATGTCGTGAAAATTTAGAAAAATTTGTGAATCTCAAACTTCAAAAATTTCTGCGTGTAAGACAGACAGTTATTCCACTCAAAATAGTTTATAACTAGCATTTACTATATATCTACTGTTCGGTGGCATAATTTTTTTAATTTATTTTTTACGACAAAAATTTAGTAGTAATTTTTCATATTTTTTTAAGAAGATTTGCAACATAGAATTTTTTAGGGACCAGTCTAGTTCTTACCTGGCTTTGAGGAGCCTGAATGTTAAGATACCCCCATAAATGACTCCATCTAAAGTATTTAAAACCGTGTTTATGATGTTTGTAAACCCATTAGGTTTTTGTTTTTTACCGATTTTCAAATCTGTATCCATTATTCACTGGAACACGGTAAATGTGATCAGGGAAATGCAACTCCACATTGATTCCCCAGATTGCGCAATTTTTAGAGATATGCTATAAGTAGCCCTAGTGCGATATTTGGCTCAACCACAAGCCCCATAATAGGAGGAGCACCTACCGGACTCTAGGGTGTCATTTTCAATACGATTCTATTTAAGCACCATTCCAGGTCTGTGGACATCCTAAGGTGCTAAAGCTTAAAGGGGTTGTCTCGCTACAAAGAATAGCTTTCAAATTGTAGGGAACACAAAATAAAGACATATTCCAAATATATATGCATTGTTCCTCTGTTTTCCCTAAAGAGATACAAGTGAATTTATTACCTCCATGGCTATTTCAGTTCCCTCAGTAACCGACCTGTAAACAAATCTCCCCGGGCTGTTTGTTCAATGAGATAACAGAGAGTGAGTCATCACACAGGTTGGCAGTGTCAGTCAGTGTCCTGTGCTGCCAGACAGTAAAAAGCTTGATTTATCTCAAGTAAACAGCTCTGTAATGAGGGCTTTTGTTTTGGGGATCAGATAAGCAGTCCATTGAGTAGTTTGAGAAGCTAATCTAATCTAATTAGCATCTGAAAGCACGGAGCTTATGCTGTACAAGCAAGGAGTTTATGCAAATTAGTCTGAACCAGGAAGTGACAGAGAATTTCTTTCATGCATTCTTTGAAACCCTGTGGGGAGACAACTCCTTTAATAAACACCCCTAAATAGACCGCATATTGGAAACTACACCCCTTAATGAATATATCCAGGGGTGTAGTGAGTATACCGACCCCAGAGGTGTTAGACAAATATTTTTTTGTGTTAAATGAGAAAAAATTTAAATCAGCAATTTTAGCTGAAAAAGGTTTCATTTTTACAAAGAATCCTGGGGGGGTGAGACCAAAAATTTGTGGCACAATTTATTCCAAGTTCGGCAATACCCTATATGCCCAAAACTCTGCACAAAAACAAATGTTGTGCATTAACTGCTACATTTATCAAAGATATAAACTGCTTTTGGAGCCAAGTATTGCCGTACATCTTTGACATCGATGCCAGTTTTACTACAGCTTCGGATGTGTATTAACACAATTTAAAGCCAGTAAGCTACCCGAAGGGTTTCCATTCAATATAATGAGATGCAGGTAAATGCATGTGAGTTCTGCACTAAAATCTGGGTGTAATTCTACCAAGTGAATGAGGACTTGGGCCTTATGTATAACGGTCTAGCAGGCAGACTGTCTTTGCTGCCCATAGCAATCGGAGCTCAGCTTTGATTTTTCCAGAGCACTATATGAAATGAAAGCTGACATGATTGGCTGCTATGGGTAACAAAGACCGTATTACTGCTAGATAGTTTTCATACATAAGGCCCGATGTGATCTATCCGAGACCCCTACAAAATAGCTGTCCTGTCTGATCTACGGTTTGTTAACTGCCTGTGTTATATATGCTACTATATAGGCAGAGTCTGCAGCCATTTTAAATCAAATCAGTCCCATAGAAAAGATATGTGGCATGGCCACCCGAAATCCATAGGAAAAAATAAAAGCAGTTTGACATTTACAGTAACCACCTCAATTTATATAAATGCACAGTACTTATTTGGACTTACTGTGAATAATAGCAGTACATTTCCAGGCAACAGGTCAATTCCTGCTGCTGCTCACAATTATATATGTCATATAGGAGAAAATATGGCATTTACAAGAACATAAGATACCCAGAACAGTAAAATATGGAGGCATGCCTAAAATGTAGATTACATCCTCAGTAATCCAGCAAATACAATGGTCCCTTAGGGTGAGTTTACATATCGGACTTTACTCATTGGAAAAATGTGGCGCGTTTTCCTCGACAGAAATCCGAATGGACATCTTGGATTTCTGTTGAGGATTTTTACTTATCAGAGGCGGTAATTTCCTGTGATCCGGATGCAGGTTAGCCCTATATCAACTGGCCTAACCCACTTCACTTCTGCCAGAGAGGAATCTGACAAAGATGCAATCGAGAGAATGAAAATGTTAATTATTTTTTAGAAAAAAGAAACCGCATCATCCAGCTCCTCGATAGCGTCTCTGGGCCAAGGAAATTGCCGAACTGCATCATGTGAGGCCATGACAGCTGGAAGAATATGAAATGAAGTCCATCCATCCATTCAAAAGCCAAGAGGTGGAGGATCAGGCAAAATATCAGAGCCACCAAGTCGGCCCCTCACAAGGTCTATCAGTTTTAACACGACAGACACAGCAGTGGAGACGGCTCGTATGCTTCATAATAGTGAGATCACAGACATCCATGCAAGCACCGTGTGACACGTATTACACAGATGTGGAGTGATGGCCTGAAAAAAAGGGAAAGAAGCCTCAAGTTCAATCTCGTTATAAGAAGCGTTGGCTCGAGTTTGCAAAAAAGTACGAAAAATGGAAGATTGGAAACAGGTGATTTGGAGCGATGAGATGAAAGTCAGTAGACCGGGCTCTGATGGGTGCAAATAGGTTTGGAAGAATCAAGGGAAAAGAGGCTAACGGATCAAGAAATTGAAGAAGCTGTCAAGTTCGGTGGAGGAAACCTGATGATATGGGGATGTTTCATAGAAAAAAAAATAATGGAACTTGACCAGGACGATTTTGACCTCAATGCTGAGCTATATGTGAGTTTTAGGTAAATTTAGGTATAAGATAGGAAAGATGATTGTCTATAAAATTATGGTAGTCTCACGTTCAAAGCTGTAGTGGATGGTGAGATATGGAGCCTGAGGCCATGTTCACACGACTTATTTTGGGACGGATTTCAGCCCGTACTTCGCGAATTACGGGCTGAAATCCATCCCAGTCATTACGGTAATCCACAGTTCTCATAGAGAACTATGGATTCCGTCGCCTCTCCCCGTTTGCGAAATACAGCGAGAGGTGTTATAAGTGACATGTCAATTATTCACGGCGGTATACTCACCGTGGATAATGAATGTCTATGGGACCGGCAAGCTGCCCCCCCGAACCACGCCGTAATTGCAGGCGTAATAAGCCGTGTGAACTCAGCCTGAAAGTTATAAGTCCAAAACATTGTTACCATTTTGCTGTTCAGTGTATGTTTAATCTAAATAGCTTAATTAGTATATCATAAGGTGATAAAAAGTCTGATGTTACCATTTGACTACAGTAAAGTTATTGCTTAAATATGCACCGTGTATAGTTGGAGTTAGGGAAATTGAGAAGTTGGAGCTTTGGCTCACCTACTCCACAGCCCTGAAATCCACCCCAATATTTTCACCATACAATGGTCTTTCCTGGTACACTATATCTTAAAACCACACAACAGATTCTGTGGTGGATACTGGATCCAACCAATTGTCATGACCATTTTACCGGTACAACCAATTTAGAAGTAGGGTGCGTGCAGTTAATGGCGGTCCAGTAGCGCCTCTCTACAGTACAGTGTGGTACTACATGTCCTGTACTGCTCTTTACATTTGCCAGGATGAGCGAGTCTTTTGAGAACCAAGTGAGGACCCCATTTTCTTTTTTTTCCCGGTACAATGCGTGCAGCAGCTCTTTCTGATATTATATATAAAAGGCTTACGTTACCTGGATTAGTTATCTGCTACACTTCCATCTTCACTGTGCATTATGTTGGGTGACATTATGGGGTTTCTGAATCAATTACCAGTTTTCCATAGTTATTCTTCAAACATACAATGGTTGTCCTGGAGCCAACTAATATTGTATGATGAGAGAGTGCTGTACATTTCCCTACTGATAAAATATACAATGGCATCATATACACAAGCACATGCTCTACAGTCCTGATGTACACTTTTACACAGGACACCGCTTCAATACTTAAATCAGTGTATTTGTATGCACACCGGTTGGTAAAAAAGGGTATCTCACATCCCCTATTACGAATCCATGTTTCATATAGTAACAATCCCACCCGCATACAGCCTTCAAGCTTTTCAAACCATTTATTCAATCTTCAAATTTACCATATATTCTTTTAAACGCTTTGGCATCTTCACATTAAAAATGTATAGAAAAACAGCATACAAATACAAAAGAAGGTTAATACCTTACAGATTCGTAAAAACCATCTGGTAGCAAGGAGAAGCCCAGACAACCGGCCACGCCGCACACAATGCAACGTTTTGAGGCAAACTCCACCCCCTTTGTCAAGGGATGTGCCACTGCTTAACACTAGGCTTATGGGAAAGAGCAGAAGAGTTCACTAGCGCCATCTATTGGATGTAGTAATCTTCAATTCACATGTAACTCAGAAGAGTCTTGCAATGTGAAAATATTAAGACATTATAGATAAGTTCATCTACAGACAGCTGTTTCGGGCATTTGCCCCTCTTCAGTGTAGAGTAGAACTTGCTGGGTGAGAGCGAGTGTTGCTTTGAAAGGGGACATTTTTGCATAAAACAAAAGCTTATGGGAAAGAGTTGAAGAGCTCACTAGCGCCATCTATTGGATTAATAAATCCTCAATTCCCCCTTCTCAGCTACAATCGCCTCTCACCCAGCATGTTGTATTCTACACTGAAGAGGGGCAAATACCCCAAAAAAGCTGTATGTAGACAAACTTTTCACATAGCAAGACTCTTCTGAGTCACATGTGAATTGAGGATTACTACATCCAATAGAAATATTTCCCTGTTCGACTGCTTAAAAGGGCTTTGCCAGGAGTGCGGAACATGTCCGCCACAAGCAACGGCGACTGGAGAGCTGGCCATGCTTGCATAGTCCCAATCCATTCTATTCTATGGGATTTCCGAGTACAGCGAGTGCGTTCGGCTCTGCTCGAAACTTCCATAGATCAGAATGGAGAGTCACACGCAAGCGTGACCGACTCTTCGGTCTGCACAAAGGGATTCAGGGGCCCCTTCCAGAGAAAGGGACCCGCACCTATCGGGCAATGATGGCAAATACTAACGATATACCATCATTGTCTATGGTGGCAAGACCCCTTTAACACTGTACGAGTGACCCCTCTAAAAAGTGCCAGAAGTGTCCCACTTATCAGTGCCAGAAAAATGTGCGTGGTTAATGACAGATAGCATAATGGGGGGATACGGTGTTATTAAAGTTGAATGACAGATTTGAGACGGTTTTATTTAGTTGTTATAATAAAAACAGTTTTGGGGCCATACTGGCAGTACACATGACTTTTACATAGTGCAGCAGGATGTGTCTGCTTTATGGCAGCTGTAATAATTGGCTGGAAATTTAGAAACAAGCTCCAACCTCAGAAGTGAGGTTAATGAATATTCATAAACAGCTCTGTCACCGTTCGGGTATGTTCAGATGAATGTTTTTTGGATGCAGAAATATCCAATACTAAACTGGCAAACATTTTAAAATGCAGACATGGATTTATGAGAGATTGATGCATTGTTCTACATACATTTTCACTGAAACTTTCACTTTTTTTTTTTTTTTTTTTTTTTAGGACAGCCCAATGATATTGGGACCTTTGTGCCCAGAAAAGGCACTGAAAGGTGAAATTTACAAAAGTTCCCCTTCTGAGCTGGGGCCACTTTGCCATTGGTGGACGGACCCTTACAGATTTGATCATAAATGTGTGCCGAGAGCCTCAGACTTTTGTCTTTATCATATACAGAAGGGTTAGAAGAAATGCACTTTGAAACAATTAATGTATTTAGTGCTTACCTCTTAGGCTATGTCTACACAGCATGGATTTTTTTTCTATCGGTTTTGAAATCCGCACGGATTTTAAAACATGCTGTATCTTCCACCGGATTCCTGTACGTTCAATGTACGAGGACAACGGCAAATACAAAAATAGACAGCAGTTTTTAGCACAAATCTGTGCCAAAATCTGCGGTCTAGCAATGTTAAAATGCTGTTGGAGTTTGGGAGGCATTAACAGTGCTGTGTCTAAATTGCCTTAGCATCTGCAGAATGCTGCTGGTGCATTACTCTGTTTGAATTTGTGCAGCCCTTATATCATCGTTCATCTAATTGACCGTCCATTAAAATCAATAGGGAGCAGATTTTAATTAGATTTAAACAAGAACATATCCTTACTGTCCAGTTTTAACTAGGCCTCCAGCAATGCAAAACGTATCAATAAAGTCGATAACTCATTTGCATTCTGCTAATCTTGTATGACTTGGGTCAAACGTTTTGGATCCTTCCACAAGCTTTTCACAATAGTTGGTAGGAATTTTGGCCCATTCCTCCTGACAGAACTGGTGTAACTGAGCCATGTTTGTAGGTAGTCTTGCTCGCACCTGCCTTTTCAGCTTTGCCCATACATTTTCAATAGGATGGAGATCAGAGCTTTGTGATGGCCACTCCAAAACATTGACTTGGTTATCCATAAGCCACTTTGTAACCAGTTTGGCAGTATGCTTCAGGTCATTCTCCATTTCAAAGACCCATTTCTGCCCAAGCTTTAAATTCCTGGCTGATGTCTTGGGATGTGGCTTCAGTATTGCCACAATCTTCTTTCCTCATTATGCCATCTATTTTGTGAAATGCACTTGTACCTCCTGCAGCAAAACAACCCCACAACATGGTGCTGCCACCGTGCGCCCGTGTTTCGCAGTTGGGATGGTGTTCTTAGGCTTCCAAGCTTCTCCCTTTTTCTTCCAAACGTAACGTCATTATGGCCAAACAGTTAAATTTTAGTTTTGTCATACCACAGGACATGTCTCCAAAATCTTGGTTTTTGTTACTGTGTGTATTTACAAACAATGTGGCCCTTATAGCTTTCTTTTGGAGTAATGGCTTCTTCCTGGCAGAGTGGCCTTTCAGCCCATGTTCATACAGTACTTGTTTCACTGTGGATAATGACACAATCTTACCAGCTTCCACCAGAATCTTCACAATGTCTTTTGCTTTTGTTCTTGGGTTGATATGCACATGTCGGATCAAAGCATGTTCATCTCAGACACATAGTATCCGTCTCCTTTCTGAGCAGATGGCTGGACACTTCATCTTGTTTGTACTTCCATATAACTGTTTGTACAGATGAACGAGACACCTTCAGGTATCTGGAAATTGCACCCAAGGATGAACCAGACTTGTGCAAGTCCATAATTCTCCTGATATCTTGGCTGATTTCTTTAGACTTCCCCATGATGTTAAACACAGAAACAGTGAATTTCTGGTGTGTTATAAAATACATCCACAGGTGTGTCTCTAACTCAGATGTTGCCAATAAATTTATAAGAAGCTTCCAAAGACATGACATCATATGGGCTGTCGCAAATTGTTTAAAGGCACAGTAATCCTAGTGTGTGTCAGATAGTGAGAAAAACATGTATATGTGTATTATATAGTGTATGCAAACTTCGATAGAGAGAGATTCATATATACATTTGTGCTCAAAAGTTTAAATATCAAGGCAGAATTTTTGCTTTCTTGGCCTTTCTTCAGAGAATATGAATGATAACACAAAAGCTTTTGACATTTTGACATCATGAGACCAAGACAACACCTTAGAATTGATTAACAGAGTGTCAACAGCAGGTTGCAACACAGATACAGAGACAGAGTCACAAAAAGGCAAAGAAGTGGATGTCCTTTAAATACATCACACACTGATGACTGGTTCATTGTAAGCAAACTCCTGTGGAACAGGATGATGAATGAAACACAACTCCGAGCAGGTGTAAGGGAGGTGAAAGACAACCAAGTGTCACGTCAGACCATTCGTAACCAATTAGACAAGCGAGGTCTGTGTGCTAGACAAGGGTACCTTAAGGGATCAAACACCTGTACATAATTTTGCCATTAAGTTCTTTGATAGAGATCAGCATATTGTGCAAAAATTACTGAAACACTGAACAGTTGGACATGTGCTTTCTAAAGTTAAAGGGAACCTGTCACATAGATTATGCCCCCCTTGCTGAGGACAGTACAAGCTAGTGACAGACATGCTGTTTCCAGCGCTGTGTCCCTTATTCTGTAAGATGCAGCAGTTTTAGAGTATGTAATGCTCAAATCCTGCAGTTTTCAGCTTTTCATGACGAGAGTCAGTTTTTCTCATGCCCCACCCACCTCATAACGGATTACCCTATGACTAGTGGGGATGGCGTGTTCAGGGTGCATTGTTGGCTTTCCTCTACACATAGCGTTTAACATTTAGGTGTCATCTGACAAGAGCAGCTTCTCCCACATGCTTGCTGCGCCCCTACATAGCTTTTTGGCTTACTTTCAAAAATGGCTTTTTTCTTGCCACTCTTCCATAAAGGCCCAGATTTGTGACGTACACGACAGAGTTGCCCTGTCACCAGATTCTCCCACCTGAGCTGTGGATCTCTTAAAGGGGTTTTGCCACGATGTAATGTTGACGTGGGATCCTCCAAAATGGGTATTTAATCACTTTTCTAAATATATGTGATTTAAAAAAATTGCAGCCTGAGAGAGCTACAGGCTGCCTTACCTGCCCTTAGTTACTTCAAAGCTTGCACTAGATACGACCAGGCAGAGTGACAAGAGCTGCTGGCCGGGCTTGCGCAGAGAACACTTCTTATCTGATGAGAGGGAGCCGAAGAAGCTTTCAAGGCACCGGGTAGAAGTATGTTGTGTTTTGTATACAGAATGCACTAGTTGTAGTGTGATTATCCGAGTAGATCCTGCTTTATTTGATGACAGAGAACATGAAGGAGCTTTCAAGAGGCTGAAGAAGCTTTCAAGAGGCTGTGGAGAAAGGTGTTGTCGTTTGTATACAGAATCCACTAGTTGTAGTTAGTTTGATTATTTGAGTGAACATTTCACACGATCCCTTATGCATGGCTCTGTGCTCTGGCTGTGTCTCTCTCTCTCTCAGCTCAGCATTGCTTTGTTTACATTTGCTTCTGAGCAGATAAGGCACGTCCTGGCAAAACCCCGTTAAGCACTTCCAGAGTGACAATTGGCCTCCTAGCTGCTTCTCTAATTAGTGCTCTCCTTGTCTGGGCTGGCAGTTAAGGTGGACAGCCATGTCTTGGTAGGTTATCAGTGGTGCCATACTCCTTCCATTTATGGATGATTGATTGAGCAGTATTGCATGAGAGGTTTAGAGCTTGAGCTATTTTTTAAAACCTAACCTTGCAATATACTTTGCCACAACTTTATTTCTGAGCTGTCTGGTGTGTTTTCATGATGCTGTTTGATCATTAATGTTCTCTAACAAACCTCTGAGGCCTTCACAAAACAGCTGTAGGTAAACAGAATAAATGACATATGTACAAATGTACTCTATTTACTAATTAGGTGACTTCTATAGGCAATCAGTCACACTGGATTTTATTTACAAGTATCAGAGAACCAGGGGCTGAATACATACACCACAATTTCCAGTTTTAATTTGCAAAAAATTTGGAAAAGCACGTCATCATTTTCTTTACACTTTAAATACTTGCTACTTTATGTATCAATGAAATACATTTACCTTTGTGGTTGTAACATTTAAAAACGAGGAACAGTTCAAAGGGAATGAATACTTTTGCAACCCAGTGTATGCGTATATATGTATAAACATGGCTAGTCACACAAAAAATAAATACACCAACATATTGGCTAGGTTCACATGTTGCTCTCTTGCACTTGAGATGTGTTTTAAACTCACATAAAAAACTAATTCAGTGAAAATAAATGTATTTTTTTAAAAACCATGTACATTTCTAAAAATACATGTTTTTAGAATTCAAATTTGGAATACCTTGGAGATATCCTTACAAAATTTTAGCTTTTTTCGTTGCATTAGTATTGTATGTGGTTTCTGATCACAATCCAATCCTTCGGATGATAACTTCCCTTCCTTTTAGGCTTGGTTCACACAATTTGTTTTTGATTTTTACAGGCGTAGGTTCCATATATGCCACACGGTTTTAAAAAAAAAAAAATCCTCTGGTCAATTCTTAGGCTATGTTCACACGGCTTAAAATTGGACGTATTTCAGTCCGTAATTACGTGCCGGAGTGCGCAAATTACGGCTTGAATACGTCCCAGTCATTACGGTAATCCACAGTTCTCATAGAGAACTATGGATTAGGTCTCCTCTCCCTGCTCGGCGGATACGCCGGGCGGGGAGATAATTGACATGTGAATTACTAGCGGCGTATACGCGCCGCTGGTAATGCAAGTCTATGGGACGGCGAGGTGCCGGCCCCCCGCTCCCGCCCCCTGCCACACGGCGTAATTGCGGGGTGTAATTACGCCTTGCATTTAAGCCGTGTGAACCTAGCCTTACACATATTCAGTGTGGTAAATGTGACGGTAGCCAAGACTTCTATTAGCCACAGTGAATGGGGCTAGTATATGTCCCAAAATGCGAGAAAATCCGCTTGAATTAAGAAGCGAAATACACAGCAAAAGTCCAAGTGTGTTCGGGTATGTTCACATGCCTGTACTGTACGCGCCGCAATACAACAGTGTTTTAGAAGTACACACTGGCCAGCGCGTACTTATAAAAGCGCCGACAGCCGGCTCCCATGGACTTTCACTTACGCGCTGGGAAGAAATGACATGTCAATTCTTTTCCCCGCTGCAAACACGGGAGCTCGAGCCACAATTACGCCCCGCAATTATGCTGTGTAAACAGACTAACGCGCCAAATTACAGCCCGCGAATACGCCGTGTGAACATACCCTGCCTTTGGATATCTGCTGCGTATTATGTATATTCCTCTGGCAAAATATGCCATGTTAATCCAGCCTCAAACAGTCCAAAGTCAAAAATGGATCGATAAGTCAGTGGGAAAAATATAGGAATGTATGCAGAAAGGCATTGTGGACCAGTTGCAATTTTCTAGTTCCCATGATAACTGGCATTTGTCCAGCCTCCGTATAAACAGATATCGGCATGACTTTTAGGTTATGTTCACACGGCGTGTTGCATCCGTTTTTAGATGCGGGTTTGGATCCGTGTTTCAGACCCTAAACGGACCCAAACACGCGTCTAACAATGTGTAGTGTGATTTACATTGCTTTCAATGTACAACACGCATCGACGAGTGATCGCCGATCTGTGTCTACATGTGTCTTACTGATCAGTCTTTCGGATCCATTCAAAGAATTAACATGTCAATGACATTTGCGCCGCAGCGCCACTTTTTGCAACCAATAACTTTTTTGCACTTCCACTCATAGAACTGAGGGAAGGTGCATTTTTTGTGGTCTGAAGTGTACTTATTATTGGTACCATTTTGAGATAGGTGCAACTTTTGTGATCACTATTATTCCAATTTTTAGGGGACCTGAAGTGACCACAAAAACACAATTTTGATGGGTTTTTTTCCTTCTGCGGTCTTCAGCACACGGGATAAATTATGTTATATTCTAATAGATTGGCTTATTTTGGACACGGCCATACCAAATGTGTAACTTTTTTATAATCTACTTATTTTTATTTGTAAAATGGCAAAAGGGAGGTGATTTGAACGTAATTTTTTATTTTTTTTTTTTTTTTTTTTTTTTTACTTTTATAACACCGAGTCCCCCTAGGGTGCTTCACCACTAGGGGGCATGATCGTTTTACAGCCTATTGCATTGTATAGACAATGCAATAGGGTGTACAAAGATGGCAGTTTTACTACTTCCTGCCTGAGGACGTAGTAAAAAGAAAAAGAAAATCGTGGCAATGGAAGTCTGCATAAGGCTTCCAGCCTCCATCTAAACCAAATAGGAGCGGCGCAATCTCGCCGCGGGGGCCTCGATCAGAGTGAGCAACGGTATGCAGCACCTTTTCTCATTCATTTAGATGCGCAGCAGCGATCACCACAGTGTCTAACGGGTTAAACCGCACAGGATGGAGCTGGCTCCATCCCGTGCTGTTACCGACGGGTGTCAGCTGCAATTAGGAGCTGGCAGGTGCCAGCTGCGTACCAAAGCCCCCTACCGACTCGGACGTAGGTTTACGTCTAGTGCGGTTAAGGAGGTAAATACAACATGCAGCATGAGCCACTGTGATACATTTGCGCATATTGTCTAGTTGTAAGGGGCCATTCACATCTAATTTTTGACTGTTCATGGTACCTTTAGGATGAAAAATGGTACTCCGATATACACCATGGCAGAGCCTTAGGGTATGTTCACACAGCGTAATTGCGGCGCGTACAGTACACGTCGCAATACGCCAGGTGTATTGGGAGTCGCAAATAATTGACGTCACTTATCTCCCCGCGCATACAGTACAATCGTATTGTATGAGCGGGGGGACAAGGCATAATCCATAGTTCTCTATGAGAGCTATAAAGTACCGTAATTGCAGCACCCATCTCGCCGTGTATTAAGCGCAAATACACGGTGAAATGCGTGGCGAGATTACCCTGTGTGAACATACCCTTAGAGCATAGAGCAAGCATAGTTTTACCCTGTTTCCCCGAAAATAAGACAGTGTCTTATATATAATTTTTGCTCCTAAAGATGAGCTAAGACTTATTTTTAGAGGATGTTTTTTTTTTCTATGAACAATAGTTCACATTTATTGTTGAACAAAACATCAACATGTATTAATATACTGTAGTGATTTCATCAAACATCAGCATAAGCTTTTGCTTTTTTTTTTTTTTTTTTTTACACCATTCACACTAAATATCCTGTTATACTAATCCTACCGGTAATTACGGCCGTGTAGTTACCGAATGTGTAGGTTTTTTTATGTGTGTAATGTATGCACAAATTTTTGTCATTTTTATTTTATTTATTTTTTTTCTACACTTTTTTTTAATCCCATTAAGGGAAAACTATTTAACTTTTTTTCTTACACTTAGTAATATATAAGAATACTCCTGTATGCCAATAAATTTGACTCTGTGTCAGTATGCCATAGGCAGCAGTAAGAGCAGCACACAGTGTGCCCTGACAGCAGCCTTGTTATACAGCCAGTCCTGGGGCTACTCTTGATCCCCGTGGCTGACACTACAGACATTCCCCAGGCTCCATCCAGTTGCTGGGAGTCTCTGTGACTGATGGAGCAGGATTCCCTTTGATTATGCTGCGGTCACAGACCAAGCAATCAAAGGGTTAAACGCCAGAGATCAGAGGTTGCCTCCCCTCCCTGATGTTTACACAGACTACAGCTCCATTCCTAGCCCAGCCGCAAAACCCCTCTGTCTGCATCAACGTCTTTTGGTGTCGCTGCAGACAGAAGAGCTGCCCCAGCAACCGTCACAAGAGCCTGCACTTCACCGGCAGCTTTAGGCTCCCACTTCCTGTTCTGGCCGTCAGAGGTTGTACAGCAATAGAAGAAAAGTAGGCTGCACTCCAAAAATTTTCATGCTTGTATTAACATTTTTAAATTTGTTCCAAATGACAAGACTTATTTTTAAAGATATTTTTTTTCTATGAACAATAGTTCACATTTATTGTTGAACAAAACATCAACATGTATTAATATACTCTATACGGAGAATCAGATCTTTTTCAAATAGAATCTTCTTCATAATTCTCTCTCATATATTTCATTTTAACAGACCGGTCCGCGTGTATCAGTTTGGCTGAAGTCGGCGTCGGAGGTTGTACAGCAGTGACTAACATTTCAGCTCTGTTTCTAGCTGAGCCTGTTAGAGGGACATTGGTGATGGACAGGTCTAAACAGTAGGGCAGAGTGCTATAGAGATCTAAAGGGTTAAAGTTTGGCAGTAAGAAATATAAACAAGCTCCTGTACTGCTGATAAGACACAGCATGGAGTCACCATCCCAACCATAAAGAAGTGGTTGGTAACCTAGAAAAGCTTGTGTACACAAGCAGGGGATAAGAACCGCTCTAACTCTGAAATGAAGCAAAATCAGAACAGCAATGTGTTTGGTAATAGTCTTTTTTTCTCATTCAAAAGAATTTTATTGAAAATAGTATGAACATAAGAGTCTATAAAAGTTCCAATAGCAATGAAAAGGTACATAACCAGAGTGAAACAAATACAGGTAAAGAAAAAACACATGGTCGGTAAAATCTATCAGGACCGGTATACAAAGAAGTCAGCGTAGAAATCATAAATAGATTACCTATCATAAGGATCAGGGCTGTGGAGTCGGCACACCAAAGCCCCGACTCCTCAATTTCCCAAACCTCTGACTCATGACTCCCTCATACATGGCGCATGTTTAAGTGATAACTTTACTGTAGTAAAATGGTCACATCAGGCTGTTTATCACCTTATGATACAATAATCAAGCTATTTAGGTAGAACATACACTGACAAGCTAAAGGGTAACAATGTTTTGATCTTTTGAACACTTGTGGGTAGAGTTAAAGAAAAAGCTGTATTTGTATCCAAGTCCAGTCTGCACCAACATTGGGAATGTGTAGAAAAGACCTGGGATCAGATTTTGGTCAAGATGTGCTTGAATCTGATTCAGAGCGCAGAAGGATTCAGGCAGTATTGAAAGCCAAATGTGGATTTCCCAAATACTAACAAAATAATAAAAATTGACATTTTGATTTTTAGGAGCAAAAACAGTAACAAATGCAGTTACAGGAAGAATCTGCAGAACTGAGCAGATGCTAAATACTTGCAAGTCACATTTATGTCTAAGTAGTGGTTAAGATGGTTGTATAAAAATTACAGTAGCCTCATGTACAAAGCTGTAGTGGATGGTGAGATATAGAGGCTGAAAGTCACAAAACAATTGTTATTATTTTGCTTGTAAAATATATTTATTGGATATGACTTTAGAACACAAAAAATTGTAAATATGCAAAACACTGCGGGAACATTTGTGGAGTCTCTGAATTTGTTCTGAGAATTAGTATTGCCTCCATCAGATCCTGCATACATGACCTCACATCTGATCTCATTATTTCCAGGCTAGAGAATGGTCTCTCTACACTAACTTGGGTTGGGGGCAAAGCGGTGACCACAGGGGCAACATCTCTAACAATGTTGTGGTATAAAGGAATTGCCTCAGCCACAGTCAGTTTTGATGAATGGTTGAACTCTTCTACTTCTTTGAAAGCAGTTGAAAAAATTTGCTGAAATCTGTTTTCCATAGGAGCAGAATCTTTTCCCCTGGGGCAGCGCTTTGCCTGCTCCATGTCATCAATTACACTCCTCATGTGATGAGGCTGAAGAGATGGGAGCAGTAGCACTGGCAGGACCCAAGTCCTCTTGCTCTTTGTACTGCATGGAACTAAGTGAACCAACTTATTATATATTTTGGGAGTTGGAGTCGGTCTCTTTTATGACAACTCCGACTACTGCAAAATAGGCACCGACTCAGACTCCACAGCCCTAAGAGGTGTGATGAAAGTTGTCCGCTTCCCGCATTAGACAAAAGTGAGAGGATCCTTCACCTAGGCTACGGCACAGGAAGGACTCAATCTTATGAAGTATCCTCCCAAAATGGGTTTACAAAGTGGTAACAAAAACCACCTGTGGCCCATGAGAGGAGGACCAGACAACATGGCTCAGTATAGCCAATGGGTCTTTATTTTCATATGAGTAACCTAAGTCTCTAGAACATAGACCAAGGCAACAAGACTAAAACAGAACAGGACATGGAGGGGAGGGGGGGGGGGGGGGAGAGAGGAGGGTGCAGTCAGAGCCGGTAACCTAACACCCAGAGGGTGAAGTCGTCCCAACAGGCAAGAGATCACAGATACTAGGTCTGCGCGCCAATTCTCAAAGAGCGTAATAATGGGAAGATTTACAGTAGGAGAGCCAATCCTGCCAGATGAACAAGAACCGCTCCGCCTCATTGAGTGAGTCACTGCGCAGTTCCTCCAACCTACACATCGAATGGACCTCTTTATACCATTCCGCAAGGGGGGGGGACAGGAAGTGGAGCGCCACAATCTAGGAATGACCACTTTTGCCACATTCAGAAGAAACACTAGTAGGTGGGATTTCAGAGCGTGTGCCAGACGGGTGATGGCAAATAGGAGTAAAACAGCTGGGTCATTGTGTAGCTGCTCACCACAGAACAATTGTATAGCTTGAATGATTTTAATCCAGAATGGCTGAATGGTGGAGCACTGCCACCATATACCCTGTTTCCCCGAAAATAAGACAGTGTCTTATATTAATTTTTGCTCCTAAAGATGAGCTAAGACTTCTTTTTAGGGGATGCTTTTTTTTTCTATGAACAATAATTCACATTTATTGTTGAACAAAACACAACCTTTTATTAATATACTGTAGTGATTTCATCACAAATAGCAGAATAAGCAGCCAAGCTCTGAATTGCATAAATAAAAATGCACCATGTCTTATTTTCGGGGGCGTCTTATTTTTGGGATAACAGGGTATGTATCATGGTTCCAACATCTTTTTGGCACCGCCAACAAGTGTCAGGACAGGGCACATGCTGCGTAAGGATGGACCCACCATAGGAAAGGAATCTTAGTTCAAGGTTCCCAACCTAGTCCTCAAGCCACCACAGGTCGTTTTGGCTTCCTTAGCATTGCACAGGTGAAGTCATATGTCAGTGCTTTCTGTGGAGATCCTGAAAACAGACCTGTTTGTGCCATGAGGACGGATTGGGAACACTGTTCTAGTTCATCTCCTGAATCCTGAGACAGAAGTTTTATGCACCAGCAGAAATGTTTTGTTGCAGTCCTCATCTGTGAGGTCTCTGGACAAATCTCTCTCCCACGACAACTGATAAGGGAGATTAGAGGTGTTATTCTTGGTAATAGTCTTTATCTTTGCCTACATGTTTAAAGCTAATCAATGTGTTGAGAAAACCGGTTTCAAATCGGCCCCATTATCCTAGACCTATTTATCAATGTATATGGCCACCGTAAGGCTATGTCTACACTGCAGTGGACAAAAAACAACCTGAAAACGAATTACTAAAAACGTTCATGAAACCGAGTTTTCTGTCCTCTGCCTGTCAAAAGCAGCTGAAAAAACGGCCGTGTTTTGGCGCGTTTTTATCGTTTTTGGAGCGTTTTTTGGAGCGTTTTTTGGAGCGTCTTTTCTCTGCTTTTTAATGTATGCACAAATTAAGCCATTGGATGTAAACTACACCCTACAGTTGGAGTTAACATGTTAAGTAGTCACTTCCTTTAGATCACTGTAGCCATTGTGAGTACATTGTCCTTTGTGTGCTGCTGCTGCGTGCTACTGCTTTTATTAAAATTTTCAACGATTTTTGCATCAAAATCCACAAAAAAAAACCCAATTATCTTTCCATACAGCAAAAATAACTTTATTAGCATCAAAATCTGTAAAGAAAAGGATTTTTAGCGGGCAAAATTCCAAAAAAACGCACTATTGCGCCCAAATTCCGTAAAAAAAAAAAAAATATTTTTTTGTGTCAGAAAGCGAGATCAACTTTATTAGCGCCCCAAAAAATTTTAAAAAAATATTTATCTTAGCCCCCAAATCCGCCCAAAAAAAAGGATTCTGGCGCCTAAATCCGTAAAAAATGTATTTAATTTGCCCTTCAAAAGCTAGATCACTTTTTTAGCGCCAAAATCTGTAAAGATACGGATTTTTTGCCCCAAAAAAGCCATAAAAAAAGGGTTTCTGGCACCGAAATCTGTAAAAAACGTATTTTTTGGCGTCAGAAGCTAAATCACTTTATTAGCGCCAAAATCTGTAAGAAAAAATTAATTATTTTAGTGTCAAAAAACGTAAAAAAACGTATTTTTGCGGGCAAAAAATCCGTAAAAAAAAAAAAAAAAGGGTTTTTTTTAGTCAGAAGCGAGATAACGTTATTAAGCGCCAAAATCCGTTAAAAAAAAAAAAAACGGATTCTGGCGGCAAAATCCGTAAAAAAAAAAAAAAAAAAAAAAGGATTTTTGGCGGGGAAAATCCGTATTAAAAAAAAAAAATGGATTCTGGCGGCAAAATCCGTTATAAAAAAAAAAACGGATTCTGGCGGCAAAAATCCTTAAAAAAAAAAAAAAAAAAAAAAAAAAACGGTTTTGGGGGCAAAAAATTTCCCTTTTTAAAAACAAAAAAAAACCTGATCCTGGCGCCAAAATCCTTTAAAAAAAAAAACAAAACAAAAAAAACATCCTGGCGCCAAAATCCGTTAAAAAAAAAACAAAAAAAAACAAAACGATTCTGGCGCCAAAATCCGTAATAAAAAAAAAAACGGATTCTGACGCCAAAATCCGTTAAAAAAAAAAAAAAACGGATTCTCGCGCCAAAATCCGTAAAAAAAAAAAAAAAAACGGATTCTGGCGCCCAAAATCCGTAAAAAAAAAAAAAAAAACGGATTCTGGCGCCAAAATCCGTAAAAAAAAAAAAAAAAAAAACGGAAAATCTGCGGCCAAAATCCTTTAAAAAGAAAAAAACGGGATTCTGCCGCCAAAATCCGTAAAAAAAAAACTTTAATTCTGGCGCCAAAATCCGTTAAAAAAAAAACACGGTTTTTCCTAGCGGCAAATTCCGTAAAAAAACACGGATTCTGGTGCCAGAATCCGTAAAAAAAAAAAAAAAAAAAAAAAAACGGATTCGGGGCGCCAAAAAGCGGTAAAAAAAAAATGGATTCTGGCGCCAAAATCCGTAAAAAAACGTATTTTCAGCATCAGTAGCAAGATAACTATTAGCGCCAAAATATGTTTAGAAAAGGATTTTAGCATCAAAATCTGTAAAAAAAAAAAAAAAAAAAAACTGTTTTTCTGATGCCAAAATCTGTAAAAAAAAAAAAAAAATTATTTTTAGCGAAAGAAATATAAATTTTGCGCAAAAATCGTTAGGGGCCCAAAAAAGCTGACCATTTTTTTCCCAAAAAGGTTTACAAAAAAAAGACTCAAACACTTGTATGAAATTTTTGATAAATATAACCTTTGTTACACCCACTATAGGTGGAACTTGGTCTCCTGGGAGGGTTTTCATTGAAAAATCGCAGCAAAAAACGCCACGAAAACGCGCCAAAGTCGTCCAGCACTTTACACAGACTCCTGTAGTAAATTTTCTGCCCTGTTCTGCCGTTTTCTAGAGCATGTTGCAAAATACGACCAGTAAAAAAAACTAGCAGAAAAAAAACTCAGTGTAGACCCGCGGGGGGGGGTTTTTTTCAATAGAAGTCTATAGGAGATGATTACAGGCGTTTTTTCCAGCGTTTTTAGAAAACGAAAAACGCTGAAAAAAACTGAATTTTTCTGTGCAGTGTAGACAGAGCATAAGGCTGGAATCACACATGAAACTACAAACGGCCTGTGTGATGCCTTAAAAAGCAGATACCGCACTACCTTCAATAATTAGCCAATAACCAGTGGCAACAGACCAAAGGCTGCAAAAATAATCAATATCCTACAGATCAGTCAACACCCAACTCCTTCCAGTAACAAACATCAAACACCTTCAAGTTCCTCAAAAAGAGGCGTTACAAGTGCAGGAATACACACAAGCAAGGGGGAAGAAGAAAAAGCTCTGCCACTGTGCCCTCCAGAAAGCAGCCCCGGAGCAAGGCGTCTCCGCGAGTCCTGGAATCCCAGCAGCACATTACTGCTTGAGGACGGCATGTGTTCTCCATGGACTGCACCTTACATGACCTTGGACATTGCTGCTATCAGTCCCCACTCTGTAAGGCACGACCGCTATCTGTCACACGCCTTAATTATATTAAAACGCTGCAAACGGCACAAATCAGCCCGGCTGGCTACAGGAGCCGCGGCGCCCGGGCAGATTAGGTTTATTAATTATTAAATGGGTGTGGATGTGTGATCTGGTGTTAAGGCATTTTTCCTCCAAAACCCAAGGTCCGGGGTCAAAATCCCCCTCCCGTAATTTCTTTCAACATCAGTTTAACCCGTTGGCTTCCAGAACAAAGGCCCGTCCCTTTCTCTCCAGTGGATCGGCGATTTATTCTTCACCAAACGTGCTCCTGGCAGATCTGCAGTGACTGCTCCGTGCTGCACAGCTGGCCCCACAAACAATGCATACGTCTGTTACTAGCACAATAGACGCCGCTTGCAAGGCATCGGCGAGCTTTTAACACCGTAACCCCAGCACAATTGTACTATTTCGCCTAGGGGCCCTAAAACTTGGAATCCCTGCATTCCCAAAGCGCTCGAGTACACCCCGCGAATGTTAAAAATTTTTTAATTTTAAAACCCCTGTTATACGGATTTGACAGCCTGAACCAGAAAAACCATTTTTCAGAAATATGTAAACAGCCTCTGTCGACCATTTCTCCCCCCGGTCCACAGCACAGAGTAAGGGGAAAAAAAAAAAAAAAAAAAAAGACGCTGCAACAAAAAAAAAAAAAAAAAAAAATCCATCCCCATCTTCTACTTGGGCTTTAGAAGCCCAATAGTCTGGGCGTAACCTAATAAAGAGGGTGGGGTGTGATGGTACGGCTGCAAGGTGCCCAAAAAAAGCCCTCGAAAAAAGGTGGGGGGGGTTTTAGCCATAGTATTAGACCCCCCCCACAATGCATCAGTCTAGTGACCTGATGCTAGAAAAAAATAGCAGCCAGCCATTCAGCAAATGAGCGCACATCTGACCACCTTTGTTATTCCTGTCCAAATAGCTCATCCCCGAGGAGAGAGATGACCACATCCACTCCGGCTATCTGCAGGGGAGACTGATGGCAATCAGAGCACAAGAAGCCGATGACATTGTGCACATCCCTGCAATCTCCTATGTGCACAGGGAATACAAGCGCCGCTCAGCTGCAAAATAGAGGAGATCGGACCTGCCCCTCCTCCCCATATAAAACCCATCCCGAGCTGCCACCACCAACTTCTATTTATACACTGCACCAAGCCAGAGGAACAATGCCTGTGCTCAGGTGGCAGGGCCAGCACCCACACATGTATGAGCGCTGTATACGTGTGTACACCTCACAGAATATACATATGGAGAAGCGGATACCAGCGCTTATCATGTGTACACCTCACAGGAATTTATACATATAGAGAAGAGATACCAGCGCTGTATACGGGGTACACTCACAGAATTACATAGATACGATACCAAACGCTGTATACATGTGTACACCTCACAGTACATATAGAGAAGCAGATACCAGCGCTGTATACATGTGTACACCACAGAAATACATAAGAAGCAATACCACGCGAAAATGGTACCCCGTCACCAGAATATACATATAGAAAGCAAACCACCTTATACTTTAATACAGAAAAATTGGAGCAATACACCTGTATACTGGTACACCTCAAGAATAACAATGAAGCAATACCAGCCGTATACGTGTACCTCACAAATAAAATGGAAAACAATACCACCTTATACTGTGCACACTCACAAATACAAAGGAGAACGATACCAGACCTGGGTGAAACATGAGAAAACAGTTAAAAAGAACATCAATGAAATCAGAACCAGCCTGTAACATGTTAACTCAAGAAATACTATGAGAAGCAATACCAGGCGATACAAGTGGACAGTCACATAATAAAAAAATTGAGAAGCAGAACACCTGTATACATTGTACACTCACAGAACATACAATGGAAGCAATACCAGGCTGTATACAGTGTAACGCACAGAATACAAAGAAAGCAGATACCATCTGTATACATGTGTACACTCACAAATAACATAGGTAGCAGATACCAGCGCTTATACTGACACGCACATAAATACATATGAGAAACAGATACCACGCTGTATACTGTGACATCCAGATATACATATCAGACCAATAACAGCGCTGTATACAGTGTAACGTACAAATAACACATATGGAACGATTCCAGCTGTATACATGTGTACACGCACAGAATCAATGGGAAGCAATACCAGCCTTATACATGTTACACGTCACGAATACAAATAAAGCGATACCACGCTGTATACAGTTACATCACAGAAACACAAGGAGAACAGATACCAGCTGTTACATGTAACTCACATAAAATACAAATGGAGAGCAGTCCGCCTGTAATGGAAGTCAAAATAACAATGGGCGCAGAGTCCAACTGTATACAGGTCAAAAAATACAATTGGACAATACAGCCTTATACATGGTACAGCACAGAAATACAATGGAGACAAACCAGCACTTGTACATTGTACACGTACAGAACATAAAAAATGGAGTACAGATACAGCAAAATTTATGTATACAGGGTAACTCACAGAAACAATGGAGAGCAGATACCAGTTGTACATGTGACACTCCATGAAATAATGAGAGCAGATACCAGCACTGTATACATGTGTACACCTCACAGAATATACATATCGAGAAGCAGATACCAGCACTGTATACATGTGTACATGACACAATATACATATGGAGAAGCAGATACCAGCACTGTGTACATGTGTACACCTCACAGAATATACATATAGAGAAGCAGATACCAGCGCTGTATACATGTGTACACCTCACAGAATATACATATAGAGAAGCAGATACCAGCGCTGTATACATGTGTACACCTCACAGAATATACATATCGAGTAGCAGATACCAGCGCTGTATACATGTGTACACCTCACAGAATATACATATCGAGTAGCAGATACCAGCGCTGTATACATGTGTACACCTCACAGAATATACATATAGAGAAGCAGATACCAGCGCTGTATACATGTGTACACCTCACAGAATACACATATGGAGAAGCAGATACCAGCGCTGTATACATGTGTACACATCACAGAATACACAAATGGAGAAGCAGATACCAGCACTGTATACATGTGTACACGTCACAGAATACACATATGGAGCAGCAGATACCAGCGCTGTATACGTGTACACGTCACATAACATACATATGGAGAAGCAGATACCAGCGCTGTATACATGTGTACACGTCACAGAATATACATATGGAGAAGCAGATACCAGCGCTGTATACATGTGTACACGTCACAGAATACACATATGGAGAAGCAGATACCAGCGCTGTATACATGTGTACACGTCACAGAATATACATATGGAGTAGCAGATACCAGCGCTGTATACATGTGTAATCCAGATGTATACAATACAGTCAAGAAAAAGCAGAAGTACCAGCACTGTATACAGGTTACAGAATATATACATGTGTGAGCAGATACTATCACTATATACATGTGTACACGTCACAGAATACACATATGGAGAAGCAGATACCGGCGCTGTATACATGTGTACACGTCACAGAATACACATATGGAGAAGCAGATACCAGCGCTGTATACATGTGACTCACAGAAATACAATATGAGAAGCAGATACCAGCGCTGTATACATGTGTACAATCCAAGAATATACAATGAGAATGAGATATCCAGCGCTGTATACAGTGTGCATCAATGAATTATACAGTGAGCAATACCAGCGCTGTATACATGTGTACACGTCACAGAATATACAAATTGGAAGCAGACAGCCTTACAGGCGTATTATACAGTATACACGTCACAGAACATATAATATGAGAGCAATACAGCACTGTATACATGTGTACATGTCACAGAATATACGAATGGAGAAACAGATACCAGCACTGTATACATGTGTACACGTTACAGAACATACATATGGAGTAGCAGATACCAGCACTGTATACGTGTACACGTCACAGAATATACATATGGAGAAGCAGATACCAGCGCTGTATACATGTGTACACCTCACAGTACATATGGAGCAGCAGATACCAGCACTGTATACATGTGGAAAAGTCATAGTATATATACAGTATACATGTGTATAGCACTGTCACAGGTTCAAATTATACATGTGAGCAGATACCAGACTGTATAACAGGTTACACGTCAAGAATATCATGGATGAAGCAGATACACCTTATACAGGTACCTTCAAAAATACAATATGTGGAGCAGATACCAGCACTGTATACATGTGTACACGTCACAGAACAACAAAAAGCAATACCCTCTGTATACATGTGTAACGTCACAGAAAATACAATGGGAAAAAGCAGATACAGCGGGTGTATCATGTGTACCCACAGAATACCATATGGAAAAAACATATAAAGCGCTGTTACGTGTACACTCACAGAATAACATTGGAAAAAGGGAGTTTTAAACGCTGAAGTGTAAAAGTCAAAACATACAAGGGAAAACAGATACCGGCTTTAAAAGGGGGGCAGATACACAAGTATACATGTGTACAGTACAGAAAATTACAAATGGAGAACAGAACCACCTGATACGGTAACAGAATAATAATGGGTAGAAAATACCACCCCTTATAAGGTACCTCCCAGAAATTTTCCATTGGGGAAGAATTACCGGCCTGAAAATTGTAAAAAATCCAGAATAAAAAAACATAGGAAAAAGCGATACCGGGGCCCGTATAAGTGTACGCAAGAATAACATATGGAGAACGTACCTGGTGTTTTCATGTTTAAAAACAGAATAACAAAGAAGAAAAATACCGCGTTTTCGTGTACAGTCACAGAATATACTTAAAAACAAACCAGCGCTGTAAACGTTACAGCACATATCATATGGAAAAGCAGTACCAGCAAGTTTACATTTGACCCACGAAATAAATATGGGGAAGAGATACCAGCGTGTTCATTGTACACTCACAAAAATAACATATGGGAACAATACCACGCTGTAAAAACAATTGTACAATCACAAATACAATATGGAGAAGGAAAACCAGCGCTGTTTAAGTGTAACATCACAGAATACACAAATGGAAAGCAGATACCAGCCGTTAAAATTTGGGAAAAAGTCCTAGTTAATACAGGACAAGTGGTATCGACTGTATCAGGTTTTTCGAAGTATACATTTTGGGAATCCAGCACTGTATCATGTGTACAGTCACAGAAAATACGGGAGAAACAGATCCAGAAAGTATACATTTTTCAGTTACGAAACATACATAGGAGTAGCAGAACCAGCACGTATACGGTTTTAAAAGTTACAAATATACTATGGGGTGCAAAATAACAAAAGGGGGTTTGCACATGTGGAAAAAATCAAGTATAAAAATGGCAGCGGATTCAGCACTGTAAAAGGTTTTCAAAATGTATCAGTGTGAGCAGATTTCAGAATTTTACATGTTACTGAAAAAATTTTTACATATGGAAAAGCAGATCCCGGCTGTTAATGGTTTTCCCCACAGAAATATACAAATGAAAAGCAGTACCCGCCGTATACATGTGTAATGCACAATTTCTAGGGGAAACGATACCGTGCTGTTAATTTTGTAAAGAACGAAATACAAGTGGAAAAAGGGAAAAAGCAGAATTCCAGTTCCCTTTTTTTCATGTGGAAAAGTCTTTGTAAATAAATAGAAAGGGATATCAGCGCTGTATACAGGTTACAGAATATATACAAGGTTAAGCAGGTACCAGCATCATATACAGGTCACAGAGCATATACATATGCGAGCGAATATCAGTACTTTATATACGTGTACAAGTCACAGAACATATACAGGTTTAAGTGCATATCAGTACTGTTTACTTGTGTACACGACTCAGTACATATACATGGATGAGCAGATACCAGTGCTGTTTACATGTGGAAAAGTCATAGTATATATACATAGAAAAGTGGATATCAGCGCTGTATACAGGTTACAGAATATAAACATGTGTCAGCAGATACCAGCACTGTATACATGTAGAAAAGTCATATTATATATACATAGACAAGCGGATATCAGCGCTGTCTACAGGTTACACAATATATACATGTGTGAGCAAATACCAGCACTGTATGCATGAGTACGTCACAGAACACACAGATGAAGAATCAGATATCAGCACTGTATACATGTGTGCACGTCGCAGAATATATACATGGTTAAGTGTATACAGGTCACAAAGTATATACATGTGTGAACGGATACCAGTGCTTTATATACGTGTACAAGTCACAGAAGGTATACAGGGATAGGTGCATACTAGTACTGTTTACATGTGTACACACCTCAGTACATATACTTGGATGAGCGGATACCAGTGCTCTGTACATGCATACAGGTCACATTATATCTACATGTATGAGCGGACATCAGTGCTGTATACAGATCACAGAACAAACATGGATGAGCGAACACCAGTGCTGTATCCATGTATATATGTCACAGAATATATACATGGATGAGCGGACATCAGCGCTGTATTGATGTCCCAAAAAATATACGTGTATAAAGATACCAGTACTGTATACATATGTACATACCACAGAATATAGATATAAATGAACAGATACCAATGCTGTATACACATGTGGATAAGAGGATATTAGCATTGTATACATGTATAAGCGACTATCAGTGCTATATACACGTGTACAAGTCACAACACATACGGAATACATGGATGAGCGGATACGAGCACTGTGCAGGAGAACACGTGTACAGATCACAGCACAAATACATGGATGGGCTGATACCATCTGTATACATGTGTGCAGGTCACAGGACATATACATGGATGAGAGGATACCAGTAGTATATACATGTGTACACGTCTCAGAATATAAACATGGATGAGAGGATACTGGTACTGTGTACAGGTCACAGCACATATACATGGATGAGCTGAAACCAGAACTGTATATAGGTCACAGAATATACACATGGAAGGGCAGATACCAGCACTGTATACACATGTAAAGGTCAAAGTATACACATAGATTCGCATATACCAGCACTATAAAGGAGGACAAGTGTAGTCACAGTACATATACATTGATAAGAGGACACTAGCCCAATATAGAATAACTTGTGTACAAATCACAGAAAATACATATGGATGAGAGGACACCAACAAAGTATAGAATAACACATGCACAGGTCACAGCACATATATATGGATGAGCGGATACCAGCACTGTACAGGAAGATATGTCTAAAGGTCACAGGACATATACATGGATGAGAGTGTATACCATCTTTATATATGTATACAGTTCACACAGCATACGCATCGATGAGCAGATACCTGTACTGTGTACAGGTCACATCACATATACATGAATGAGCAGATATCTGCACTCTACAAACATGTGTACAAGTCACAGAATATACTCATGGATGAAAGCATACCAGCGCAGTATAGAATAACCCGTGTACAGGTCAAAGAATTTACATATGGATGAGAAGACAGCAGCACAGTATTGTATGACACATGTACAGGTCACAGCACATATATATGGATGAGCGGATACCAGTAAAGGGTGACACATGTACAGGTCACAGGACATATAAATTGGTAAGGGGACACCACCACTGTAAAGGATGACACGTCTACAGGTCACAGTATATGTACATGGCTGAGCAGAAACCTGCACTTTATAGGATAACATGTACAGGTCACTGTATATACATATTGATGATACCAGAAATGTATAGAATGACATATGTACAGATCACAAGACATATACATGGATGAGCTGATATCTGCACTGTATATATGTACACAGATCAGAGTATACACATGGATGAGAGGACATATATACAGGCCACAGGACATGGATTAGAGGACACTAGTGCTGTACATATGTCTACAGGTCACAGCACATATACATAACACATGTACAGGTCATAGGACATATGCATGGAAGAGCAGATCACATGTGTAAGGGTGTGTTCACATGATGTACTGCGGCGTGTACAGTACATCGTGTGTTTCGGGAGCGCGGGGGGGCGGCTCAGAGACATGCATTACTCACGGCGCGTAATCACCGCAAGTAAATGACATTTAACTTATCTCCCCTCGCGTACAATACGATCGTATTGTACAAGTGGGGAGAGGAGGCGTAATCCATAGTTCTCTGATAGCTATAGATTACAGTAATTATGGGACGTATTTCCCCGTGTATTAAGCGCAGTATGCCACGAAATATGTGTCGAAATGCGCCCCAATATAAGCCGTGTGAACATACCCTAAAGGTACATATCTCATGAGACATGCAAGAAATAACGTTTGTAAAGTTCACATGATATATGCATTAAAGAGATAATGGGCCACATGTATGAAAACTGTCTAGGTCTAAAAAATTCACTTTGTTGCCCATGGCAACCAATCAGAGCTCCCCTTTCATTGCATATAGTGCTCTGGAAAAATGAAAGGGGCGCTCTGATTGGTTGCTATGGGCAACATAGAAAGTCTTGGACATAGACCGTTTTCATACATGTGGCCCAATGTGTCCATAGATCACCCAACATCTAAATATATGTGCAGTAAACATGTGCATGTAATAAGCGCGTCAGTGAAATTACACCTATATATTTTACACACATATGTAGTGACGTGTGTAGTAACTGACATGTACACAAACATACTTGCACATACGTATCTGCTGACCTGTGTATATACACAGGTATGCAGCACTGTATACCTCACTTGTTGTAGGTGACATATACATGTATGTTTGTATTGACATGTAAAAAACATACATGATATATACAGATCTGCAACATTGTTTACATCATGCATGTTGTAGATGCCATTTACATCACATACAGTATATAAACAGGCATGCAGCATTGTATTATTTATTTTAGAGCGCCATTAACTCCAGGGCGCTGTAGCCAAGGGGGTCATCATATAATACAAATTTAGGGCAAATACAGTAAGCCCGTGTTCACACAGCTTATTCAAGCTGTAATTGCGAGCCGGATTGCGCTCGCAATTACGGCTTAAATAAGGGGCGCTGCCCACCGGCCCCATAGACTTGCATTTATCCCGGCGCGTATTGCGCCGGATAATGTGCAGGTGACTTCTCCCGCCCTCGGAATTCGCCGAGCGGGGAGGAGCACGGAATTCCACTCTTCTCTATGAGAACTGTGGATTACCGTAGTTCCTGCGACGGATTGGAGCCGTACTGCAGTGCAAATCCGGCGCGCAGTACGGCGCCAATCCGCGGCCAAATAAGCCGTGTGAACGGCCCCTAACACTACATAACACACAAAGACGGCCCTTGCCATGAGAGCTTACACTCTACATCATGCATGTTATAGATGACATATACATTTATGTATTGGCATGAACATAACATACATTATATATACACACACACATGCACCAGTCTATACATCACACAAGTTGAACATGACATTTACATATATGTATGTTTTGCCATGTACATAATATACATTCTATATACAGGTATGCAGCTCGGTATACATGTTGTAGGTGACATCTATGTATTTGTATATATTGACATGAACATATCATACAGTATATATAAACATACGCAGCATTATGTACATCATGCATACATGTATTGACATGTACATAACTATATATACAGGTTTGCAGCACGGTATATATTATGCGTGTTATAGGTGACATACATGTATGTATTGACATGTAAATAACATACATTATATGTACAGCTAGGCATACATCATGTATATTGTAGGCGACATCTACATATATGTACTTATTGACATGAACACATCACAGTATATATATATATATATATATATATACACACACGTGTATGTGTATATACACACATGCAGCATCGATGCATCATGCACATTATACATGACATACCTGTGTACATATATATGTATTGACTTGTGTATATTATACATTATAGCTGCAAGTACGCAACACTGTAGACATCATGCATGTAGTAGATGACATACATATCAATACAAACAAGTATATGTCATCTACAACATGCATGATGTCTATAATACTGTATACCTGTAGATATATTGTATGATATAAACATGTCTATACATGTATATCAACAATAAATAGAGCATTGTATACAACTGTTGCAGATGAAACATACATGTATGTACGGACATGCGTACCCCACACAGTATAACTACATATATGCAACATGCTATACATTATGTATACGGTAGTTTACATGTCTATATTATACAGTATATATACACAGGTATGCAGCACTGTATACATAATGCATGTTGAAGATGAAATCTATATGTTTTTATTGCCATGGATATATTACACAGTAGAACTACATAAATACAGCACTTTACCCATGTGCATATCATACAGTATATACACACACACATATGCAGTACTGTATACAACATGCATGCTGTATATGACGTGTATATACTATGATACAGTATATGTACATCATGTGTGCTGTAGACCTGTATATAGCATATATACTACTGGATACATGTGTGCTATAGATTATATAACCCCATACATCTGTCCCGATTAATGAATGACAGCATAATACCATGTACACCACTGTATAAATGCTGTAGATGTCTTGTGTATACCACACACACTACTGTATACATGCTGTAGATGACCCGTATATACCACATATAATACTGCACACATACTGGGGTAAGCCGTTTACATACCATAATAACTACTGTTTATTAACATGTGTGCTGTAGCTGACCTGTCCCTGCAGTTGCATGTAGATGATGGCCTGTATATACCTAATACACTATTGTATGCATGATGTTGTAGATGCCACATACACATATGTATATACCACATACACATGCTGTCCCCGCAGTCGCACGAAGATGACCTGCATATATCATACACCACTGTATACACTCACCGGCCACTTTATTAGGTACACCATGCTAGTAACGGTTGTCCCCCCTTTATGCCCTGTTGTCAGAACTGCCTCAATTCTTCCGTGCATAGATTCCACTAGTGTGTTGCAACGATCTCAATTGGTACCAAGGGCCCAAAGAGTGCAAGAAAATATTCCCCACACCATGACACCACCACCCACCAGCCTGAACCGTTGATACAAGGCAGGATAGATCCATGCTTTTCATGTTTTTTGACGCCAAATTCTGACCCTACATCCGAATGACGCAGCAGAAATCGAGACTCATCAACCAGGCCAACGTTTTTCCAATCTTCTACGTCCAATTCGATGGAGCTTGGCAAATTGGAGCCTCATTTTCCTGTTCTTTAGCTGAAAGGAGTGTGCACCCGGTGTGGACTTCTGCTGCTGTAGCCCATCTGCCTCAAATTTCGCCGTACTGTGCGTTCAGGAGATCTCTTCTTCCTACCTTGGTTGTAACGGGTGGCTATTTGAGTCCAATGTTCCTTCTATCAGCTCGAACCAGTCTTCCCATTCTCCTTTTGACCTCTGCATCAACTAGGAATTTCACCGCCCACGGGAAACTCCGCTCACTTGATGTTTTTTTCTTTTTCGACCATTTCTCTGTAAACCCTAGTGAGCGCGTACTGTGCGTGAAAATCCCAGAGATCAGCGAGTTCCTGAAATACTCAAGAAACCAGCCCTTCTGGCATCCAACACCATGCAACGTTCAAAGGCACTCCAAATCACCTTTCTTCCCCATACTGATGCTCGGTTTAACTGCAGGAGATTGTCTTGATCCATGACTACATGCCTAAATGCAGCTGAGCTGCCGCCATGGGGATTGGCTGCTTAAAATTAATGGTGTAACGAGCAATTGGACAGGTGTACCTAATAAAGTGGCCGGTGAGTGTATATGCTGTAAATTACGTGAATACACAAGGCCTGTATACACTACTGTATACATGTTGTCGATGGCCTGTATACACGTTGTAGATGGCCTGTATACACCATATACACTACTGTATACACATTGTATATGGTGTATACAGGCCATCTACACTACTGTATACATGTTGTAGATGGCCTGTATACACCGTATACATGTTGTAGATGGCCTGTATACACCATATACACTACTGTATACATGTTGCAGATGGCCTGAATATACCATACATAAAACTGTATAAATGCTGTAAATACCATATACACTACTGTATAAATGCTGTAAGTTGCATGTAGATGACGTCCCATATATACCATATACACTACTGTACACATGATGCATGTTGTAGATGATGGCCTGTATATACACCATATATAATACTGTACACATGCTGTAGCTGACCTGTCCAGCAGTCGCATGTAGATGACCTGTATATACTATATACCATACTCTACACATGTAGAGGACCTAATTTACCATACTGTACACATGATGCATGCTATAGCTGACCTGTCCCAGCAGTCGCATGTAGATGACTTGTATGTACAATATATCATGTTGTACACATGCTGTAGACGATCTTTCCCCGCAGTCTCATATAGATGACCTGTATATACTATATACCATACCGAACACATGCTGTAGATGATCTGTATATACCACACACTGTACACATGATGTTGATGGCCTGTATATACTATATATCATACCACATACACGCTGTAGATGGCCTGTATATACCATATACACTACTGTACACGTGCTGTAAAAATGACCTGTATATACTATATGCCATACTGTACACATGTAGATGGCCTGTATATACTAGATACACTACAATACAATTAGCAGCTTATGTAGAGGGAACATTATAGAGGATCCTAGGGGTTGTTCACAACTGTAGTGACCTGTAATCTATATGCACATAACGTACACTTATTAGATAGCGTCCCCGGCAGTTACATGCAGGTGATGTCCTATATATCCACACTATACCATACTGTACACATATTGTAGATGACCTGTATATACCATATTGTACACAAGCTCTAGATGAGCTGTCCCTGCAGTCGCATGTAGATGATGGCCTGTATATACTATTTACCATACTGTACACACTGTAAATGACCTGTCCCTGCAGTCGCATGTACATGACGTGTATATACCACTGCACATATGATGTAGATGGCACACACTGTAGACGATCTGTCGTAATATTACCAAATAACTGTCCAAACGCTCTACTCTACTTCTATCCTCTCTATTATAGACCTATATACCACACTGTACACAGGATGTAGATAGCCTACATATAAGGTATACATGACGTTAGATAACCTGTGCGAGCGAGCGCGCGCGCGCGAGCTCCTCTCTCATCTTACAGGCTGTAGATGATGGCCTGTATATACTATACTGCACATATGCTGAAGATTACCTGTATATACCATACTTTCTACACGCTGTAGGTGATGGCCTGTATATACTATATACCATACTGTAGACATGATGCAGATGACCTGTATATACCATAAACCACACTGTAGACGACTTGTACATATACCATACTGTCCACACGCTATAGTGATGGGGACTGCAAAATCACCTCAACGGTGCAGCATGATGTAAATCCACCTGGTATATACCAACAGCCGTAGAGGATGGCCTGTATATACCATACTGTAGACATGATGGCCTGTATATACTATACTGTAGACATGATGGCCTGTATATACTATACTGTAGACATGATGGCCTGTATATACTATACTGTAGAGGATGGCCTGTATATAGCACACTGTAGAGGATGGCCTGTATATAGCACACTGTAGATGACCTGTATATAGCACGCTGTAGAGTATGGCCTGTATATACCACACTGTAGAGGATGGCCTGTGTATAGCACACTGTAAAGGATGGCCTGTATATACCACACTGTAGAGGATGACCTGTATATACTATACTGTAGATGGTGACCTGTATATACTGTAGAGGCTAGCCTGTATATAGCACACTGTAGAGGATGAGCTGTGTATACCACACTGTAAGATGACCCGTAATATACTATACTGTAGATGACCTGTAAAACCACACGCTGTCAGAGGATGGACTGTATATACCACATGTAAGAGATCGACCTATATACTGTAGAGGCTAGCCTGTATATACCACACTGTAGAGGATGACCTGTATATACCACACTGTAGAGGATGGCCTCTATATACTATATACCACTCTGTAGAGGATGACCTGTATATACTGTAGAGGATGACCTGTATATACTATACTGTAGAGGATGACCTGTATACAGCACACTGTAGAGGATGACCTGTATATACCACACTGTAGAGGATGACCTGTATATACCACACTGTAGAGGCTGGCCTCTATATACCACACTGTAGAGGATGGCCTGTATAAACCAATAACCACAAAGTAGAGGATGCCTGTTTTATAGCACACTGTAAGGGGACCTGATATACAACTGTAGAGGATGTATAAAGCACACTGTAGGTGACCTGTAATACACACTGTAAGATGACCTGTATATACTAACTGTAGATGATACCTTAATACATAGAGGTGCCTGTATATACTAAAACATGTAGAATGACCTGTAATATACACCTGTGAGGATGACCTAAAAGTACACTGTAGGTGTGACCTGTATTACCAACACTGTGAGATGACCTGTATATAGCACACGGTAGAGGATGACCTGATATACCACCACGTAGAGGATGACCTGTATATACTATCTGAAGTGATTACCTGGTTTTATACTATACTGTTAAGATGCCTTTTATATATGAGAAAGCCGTATTTAGAGGGTTTCCTTATATACCACACCGTAAGGAGGCCTGATATACTATACTGTAAGATGACCGGTATACCCCGGGAAAGGGGTGACCCCGTATATACAACTGTAGAGATGGCCTGATATCTACTGTAATGACCTTAATACTTAGAGGATGACCTGATATACCAACTGTAGAGGAGACCTGTAATCCAACGTAAGGAAGACCTGATTACACACGTAGAGGATGGCCGTAAATACAAAATGAAAGGGAAGGGCCTTTTTAACAAAAATTTTAAGATGACCTGTATATCAACTGTATGGATGACCTTTATAAACTGTAGAATCCTTTTTACAACTGTAGGGGGGTGCCGTTATACCAAACTTAAGGGTGACCTGTTATATAACTGTAAGATGGGCCTGTAAAACTATAGTTATACCTGTAATACAACTGTAGAGGATGCCCGTTAACTATACTGTAGAGAAACCCGTTATACAACTTAAGGGGGACCTTTATATCTAACTGAGAGGATTCCGGGAATACATCGTAAGGATACCGTAAATACCACCCGTAGAGGAAAACCTGCATATACTATACTGTAGAGGCTAGCCTGTATATATCACACTGTAGAGGATGACCTGTATATACTATACTGTAGATGGTGACCTGTATATACTGTAGAGGATGGCCTGTATATACCACACTGTAGAGGATGACCTGTATATACCACACTGTAGAGGATGACCTGTATATACTATACTGTAGAGGATGACCTGTATATACTATACTGTAGAGGATGACCTGTATATAGCACGCTGTAGAGGATGACCTGTATATACTATACTGTAGAGGATGACCTGTATATACTATACTGTAGAGGATGACCTGTATATACTATACTGTAGATGATGACCTGTATATACTATAGAGGCTGGCCTGTGGGGATAGAATGAATGACATGTGAGGCTCCGCTTACCAGATGGAGTTCTTGATCTTCTGTTGCAGTGCATTGGCCTCCGTCCCTTGCAGTCCCGTCACCAGGGCTGGCAGTGCCCCCGGCGAGGAGGAGGAGGAGGGCAGCTGAGGCTGCTCGGGCCGCTGCTTCTTCGCCGCTTGTTGTTGTTGTTGCTCCTCTGCCATGATGATTGCTGATGCTGGGCTCGGTGTATTGAGGGAATGGGGAGGGGTGGAAGCAGGAGGACGGAAGGAGCTCTGCACACTAGGCCTTTACCCCGACCTCGAGTAGATCGCCTCCCTTGGCTGGAGGGACATGACGGGGGCTGCTGGGCCGGGGGAGGGGAGCGGGCGGCTAGTGCCGGGGAGCGGCGTGCAGCGGGGTGAGGGGCATGGTGGGGCTGGCTGGCGGGCGGGGAGAGGGCTAGGTGCTAGTGGCAGGAGGGGAGCTGGCAGCGAGGGCAGCTGGGGACGGTGGCATTAAGGTGCACAAGGCGACACTGCCCCGCACAGCTGCGCTCCGGCTCAATCCAACACCTGGTCCCACTGCAGCCGCCAGCAGCCCGCACGGCGCTCACTGGAGAGGAGCGGAGGCTGCGCCCGCACTGCGCCTGCGCACTGCTCCTGACAACAACTACTACACACATCATGCCGAGGTGACAAGGAGCCCCGCTCCTCACCCCATCACTACCGCCGGCGGCGGCCGACACAGAGCGCACCCAAAGGGGCCAGGGCCTGGAACAACAGGTCCCACATCATAGTGCAGCACACTGTGCCATGGACCCCCATTACCATAGACTCCCATCATAGTGCAGCACACTGTGCCATGGACCCCCATTACCATAGACCCCCATTACCATAGACCCCCATTACAGTGCAGACTGATCACACTGTGCTGCTATGTGCTCTGGTGTATACAGGACATGTATCCATGGACCCCCATTACCATAGACCCCATTACCATAGACCCCATTACCATAGACCCCCATTACAGTGCAGACTGATCACACTGTGCTGCTATGTGCTCTGGTGTATACAGGACACGTTTCCATGGGCCCCCATTACCATAGACCTCCATCATAGTGCAGGCTGATCACACTGTGCTGCTATGTGCTCGGGTGTATACAGGACATGTATCCATGGACCCCCATTACCATAGACCCCCATCATAGTGCAGGCTGATCACTGTGCTGCTATGTGCTCGGGTGTATACAGGACATGTATCCATGGGCCCCCATTACCATAGACCCCCATCATAGTGCAGGCTGATCACTGTGCTGCTATGTGCGCGGGTTTTATACCAGGACATGTAAACCATAGAACCCCCCCCATTACCATAGACCCCCATCATAGTGCAGGCTGATCACTGTGCTGTTATGTGCTTGGGTGTATACAGGACATGTATCCATGGACCCCCATTACCATAGACCCCCATCATAGTGCAGGCTGATCACTGTGCTGCTATGTGCTCTGGTGTATACAGGACATGTATCCATGGACCCCCATTACCATAGACCCCCATCATAGTGCAGACTGAACACACTGTGCTGCTATGTGCTCTGGTGTATACAGGACATGTATCCATGGACCCCCATTAACCATAACCCCCATCATAGTGCAGCTGATCACTGTGCTGCTATGTGCTCGGGTGTATACAGGACATGTATCCATGGGCCCCCATTACCATAGACCCCCATCATAGTGGAGGCTGATCACACTGTGCTGCTATGTGCACGGGTGTATACAGGACATGTATCCATGGGCCCCCATTACCATAGACCCCCATCATAGTGCAGGCTAATCACACTGCTGCTATGTGCTCTGGTGTATACAGGACATGTATCCATGGGCCCCCATTACCATAGACCCCCATCATAGTGCAGGCTGATCACTGTGCTGCTATGTGCGCGGGTGTATACAGGACATGTATCCATAGACCCCCATTACCATAGACCCCCGTCATAGTGCAGGCTGATCACTGTGCTGTTATGTGCTTGGGTGTATACAGGACATGTATCCATGGACCCCCCATTACCAAAGAACCCCCATCATAGTGCAGGCTGATCACTGTGCTGCTATGTGCGCGGGTGTATACAGGACATGTATCCATAGACCCCCATTACCATAGACCCCCATCATAGTGCAGGCTGATCACTGTGCTGCTATGTGCTCGGGTGTATACCCGGGCATGTATCCATGGACCCCCTTAAACCATAGACCCCCATCATGTGCAGGGTGATCACTGTGCTGCTATGTTCTCGGGTGTATACAGGACATGTATCCATGGGCCCCCATTACCATAGACCCCCATCATAGTGCAGGCTGATCACTGTGCTGCTATGTGCTCGGGTGTATACAGGACATGTATCCATAGACCCCCATCATAGTGCAGGCTGATCACACTGTGCTGCTATGTGCTCTGGTGTATACAGGACATGTATCCATGGACCCCCATTACCATAGACCCCATTACCATAGACCCCATTACCATAGACCCCCATTACAGTGCAGACTGATCACACTGTGCTGCTATGTGCTCTGGTGTATACAGGACATGTATCCATGGACCCCCCCTTACCATAGACCCATTTACCATAGACCCCATTAAACCCTAGACCCCATTAAACCCTAGACTCCCATCATAGTGCAGGCTGATCACTGTGCTGCTATGTGCTCGGGTGTATACAGGACATGTATCCATGGGCCCCCATTACCATAGACTCCCATCATAGTGCAGGCTGATCACTGTGCTGCTATGTGCTCGGGTGTATACAGGACATGTATCCATGGGGTGTAACTTTGGCTCAAAAAGTGGGGGGGGGACCAATTTTCCCTCTTATCCCCTATGTTCCTATAGCTCCCACCCTCCTTCACTCGCCTTCCCTTTCACTTCCCCTCCCTTCACGCTCCTCATCTCCCTGCAGTGAAGCAGCCCCCACTAACCCAGCTAGGAGGTCTGAGGGAGTACTGTAAGCTCCCCCAGTGGGTCCAGGCAGAGTCCTTATGGCAAACACTTTTGGTGCAATCCGTAAAGTTATGAGTGACTCTCTAATTACTGAAGTTTAGAGCCGGACTGGGACTAAAAAGCAGCCCTGGCAATGAAACTGAACCAGCCCACCTATAATGTTTTCCCCTCTAGATGGAAATAAAAAATTTTGTGCAATGCAGCAAATTTGCTTAACCCCTCCCATCCCCCATCACTACTCCATTACATTTGTTACACACAACAGAATGAGGAAAATAAGAGAACCCAATCTCACTGTACCCCTAGGAATCACTTGTCACATACTGTACCCCAAAATTTTTTTTTTGCATACCAACACCAGAAATGACATCACTCACTGCACCCCAGAAATTAAATTATATTACACATGGTCGCCACAAAAATTTTACATTACTAACGCACCTTAGAAATGAATTGCACATTGAAACTCAAGAAATATTCACTGTACCCCAAAAATGTATTATATTACACACTGAACCCTACAAATGAATTACATTACTCACTTTAACCCAGAGATTACATCACACCGTACCCCAGAAATTACATTACACACTGTACCCCAGAGATTACACTACACCATACCCCAGAGATTACACTACACCATACCCCAGAGATTACATTACACACTGTACCCCAGAGATTACATTACACACTGTACCCCAGAGATTACATTATACACTGTACTCCAGAGATTACATAACTCACTGTACCCCAGAGATTACATTACTCACTGTACAGAGATTATATTACACCATACCCCAGAGATTACATTACTCACTGTACAACAGAGATTATATTACACCATACACCAGAGATTACTACATTACCCACTGTACCACAGATATTAGTTTACACACCATACCCCAGATATTACTACATTACACACTGTACAACAGAGATTATATTGCACCATACCCAAGAGGTTATTACATTACACACTGTACCCCAGAGACTACATTAGACAAGGTCCCCCGAAAATTACGGTGAGTTTACATGACGGTTTTTCGGCACTGACAGTGTTGTTTGCTTGTCGGAAATTTGCTGCTTGCAAACATAGAATTCCAACAAGTAAAAATGGCCCAGACTGCCCGAGACAGATTTCTGCTCCTATCCTTTTGTGCTGTTAGTGCATAAAACACCTCGAAGAATCCTTTGTAGGTACTGAGAGTTTGCGCCGAAAATAATCAGGTAAAATCAGCGTCATCTAAACGATATCACTGGCTTCACATAGGGTATAATGTAAATTAGTTTCCTGTTGGATTGGACGCTGGTTCTGAGGCAGATCCAGCACTGAATCCGCCCCGGAAACCTCATTCATATCTGCTGCATGAATGTCCCCTTAAGGTATGTTCATACGGCGTATAATGGGGCGTACTGGGCGCTCTGCGATATGCTGGGTGTTTAAGAAGTATACGCTGACAATTCCATTCAATTTCATTGTTCCTGGCTCGTAAATGCAGGGAAGAAGTGACATGGCTAGACACATGGCTGTACAGTATAAACACATCTCACATATACAGTACATACCTTACTCACATGCACACACAACGGCTGGCACCCTTGTCCCCTCCTTACCTGTCTCCTGAAGTCTGGTGTAGTTGGCATTCGGCAAGAGCTTCCCTTCTTTTCTGGTGAGGGCTGAGCATAGGGGAAGCCCCTGCTGACTCCTGCTCTACCAATAAGCACTGCGCTCACTCTGCACTGACTGTTGAGGCTGCTACCTACTCTCTCCCCCTAAGATGCACAGAAATATAGGAGGTAAAGGGTTAACTTCTTCCTCCTCTGTGCTCTGCTCTTCCACTTACCGTATTCTCATGCTTTCATGTGGATTATTTTTTATTGAAGTGGCTAAAAACTGGGGGGGGGGACCATCCCCCACCCAGAAAAAAGTGGGGGGGGGGGACCAGTCCCCTCCGTACCCCCCCAAAGTTACACCTTTGAGGACATGTATCCATGGACCCCCATTACCATAGACCCCCATTACAGTGCAGGCTGATCACACTGTGCTGCTATGTGCTCGGGTGTATACAGGACATGTATCCATGGACCCCCATTACAGTGCAGGCTGATCACACTGTGCTGCTATGTGCTCGGGTGTATACAGGACATGTATCCATGGACCCCCATTACCATAGAGCCCCATTACAGTGCAGGCTGATCACAGTGTGCAGCACATGTGCACGGGTGTATACAGGACATGTATACATAGACCCCCATTACAGTGCAGGCTGATCACAGTGTGCAGCACATGTGCACGGGTGTATACAGGACATGTATACATAGACCCCCATTACAGTGCAGGCTGATCACACTGTGCTGCTATGTGCTCTGGTGTATACAGGACATGTATCCATGGACCCCCATTACCATAGACCCCCATCATAGTGCAGACTAATCACACTGTTATGTGCTCTGGTGTATACAGGACATGTATCCATGGACCCCCATTACCATACACCCACATCATAGTGCAGTCTAATCACACTGTGCTGGCATGTGCACAGGTGTATACAGGAAATTTAGCCATAGACCCCCATGTAACTTGGTGGAATGTGGTAGATAAGACTTCTGGTCATAGTGCAGTCTAATCACACTATGTTGGTATGTGCACAGATTTATACAGGAAATGTATCACTGGACCCCTATTACTATACTGTAGACCCCCATTACCATAGATTCCCATGTTACTTGGTGGAATGTGGTAGATAAGATGTCCAGTATATAGGGTCCCCCATCATAGTGTAGTCCCTTATTACACTGTGTTGGTATGTGCACAGGTGTATACAGTAAATGTATCCATAGACCCCCTTTAAACCAAACGACCACCTTACGCTGAATGGGGTGATAAGACATCGAGTATATGGGGTCTCCCATGACAGTGCAGTCTAATCACACTGTGTTGGTATGTGCACATGTGTATACAGGTAATGTATCCATAGACCCCCATGTTACTTGGTGGAATGTGGTAGAAAAGACGTCTGGTCTATGGGGTCCCCCATTATAGTGCAGTCTAATCACACTATGTTGGTATGTGTACAGGTGTATATAGGAAATTTATCAATGGACTCCAATTACCATAGACTCCCATGTTACTTGGTGGAATGTGGTAGATAAGATGTCCAGTATATAGGGTCCCCCATCATAGTGTAGTCTCTTACAGAACCCGTATCATCTACAGAAATACGGGTGCTATTCTAAAACACTCACCCCCTCTGAACCCCACATTCCAGCACGGGCACCGAAACCCTCCTTTTAACAGAGAAGGGGGCCCACGTGTGGAGTCACTCACATTCATTCAAGGGGGAGTTCGATACAGGGAGGGGTTTCTTTCGGCTGTACTTAAAACCCTATTAAAAGAATGAAGTAGGGCTGCACTAGCAGGCCACTTTTCTTTCAAAATGGGGATTTTGGGGAGCCTTTCGGGAGAAGGTGCAGGTCCCAGACATAGGACCACACCATCTAGATTGGTACATATCATTCATAGTCATCAATGTCTATGATGGGTCAACCCTTTAAGCCATAAAATGTTAAATTTTTAAAGGGACTTATACAAACTCAATTTGGGGGAATTTACTCCTATTAAACCTAAAAGATGGAATGTAATCCCAAAACTGCATAGAAATATAGGTAAATTTCTAAATTACCGTTTTTAGTGGCCTGGGCCAATACACATCTTCCCCCGCCTGAGGAAAAAATAACGGGTATTGCTTAACAGAATATAAAATTTCTTACAAACAAAATGATAAAACTTCACATATATCAAATGGGGTTATACACAATATCCTTAATAGTAATAAAAAATTACATCCCTGTAACCAGGAAACCCCCATTTCATATTTCTCTAGCAGAGCTGCCTCCCCAAAAGTAATTCCCTACTTCCTCCAGATGTTTCTTTTCTACTTCCTCCACTTTATACCCTCCTCCAGATTTCCCCCTTTTCCACCTCCTCCTCCAAATGTTTCTTCTCTCTTCCTCCAATGTTTCTCTTCTACTTCCTCCATTTTATGTCCTTCCCGATTTTCCCCTTTTTCTTCACCCCCTCCTCTACATTTTTCCCTCTACTTCCTCCAATGTTCACCCCATTTCTTCTACCACCTCCCCTTCAGTTGTTTATATTCACTCCATTCACCCCTTTTCCTCCTCCGATCTTTAGCTCTGTCTCCTCCACCTCCTTTTCCAAATTTTTACATTCCCCTTCCCCCACCACTTTTTCCTCCTCCAATGTTTACACCGCCTTTCTCCCCACCACCTTTCCCCTCCTCAAAAATTTTTAGCTCCACTCCCCTTATCCTCCAATGTTTAGCTCCACCTTTCTCCACACCTTTTCCTCCCCCCTCTTCCTCCTCCCGTCCCCTCCAATGTCAAAGCCCACATCCCCTTTCTTTCCCCCCCCTTTTTTTTAAAAGAAAAGATTAACAATTTACAAGGAACTGAACTAACTAATGCCCCAAAACCCCATCTTCACCTTGTCCCTCATCTCATTCCCCCCATAACCAAAACCCTCTGTACCCCCATTTTCACTTGCACTTTCATATCCCAGTCGAACAAAGGGGGCCATTTATATGGTATTTGAGCAAGTTGGCCCCCTATGTGCCTAAAACTGCTACATGCTTATACCCCATTATTATTTTTTTAGACAGTGTCTAAAAAGCTTACACGTCACAAATTAGCAGTTTGATCAATTTGCCCCAAAACAAGCTCTTTACTATGATCTTGCTAAAAACCTTTCCCCCCACGCAGACCTCTATGGGGCCTTTAAACAAATTAGTATGTACTACTTTTTCCCAAAACCCAACCCATACCGAAATCCAAAACCACGCCTTCAAACCCTCCTGACTTTCTCCATCACTCCCCCCTCCCCAACCCTTGGGGAAAAAGAAGGTGAAACACAAGAAAATTACTTAAATATCTTCTTGTATCAAACAAGTTTAAGATCAGAGGTAATGCTGAGAAAACCAGAAGAAAAACACTTTTGACCAGCAAAAATTTTTTATTTTTTGCCTCCTTATTTTCAACCGTCATAAATTTATCTTAATAAGCATTTATGGGGATTTTTTTTTTGCGGATAAATTTTTTTTTTTGGGAGTATATTTTTACCAATAAATTACTGCAAAATTTTTTTTAAAATTCTTTTATTTTTTTTTCTTTTTATTTTTTTTTAAAACACCATTTACAATCACCTAAATAACCTGTTAGATAAATTCTATAATTTTTATGGTCGGAATACCTAATATATGAATTGTTTTTTTATTTATGTAATTACGAACAATAACTTTATTTTTTACTTAATTTTTTCTACACTTATAATTTTTTTTTCTTTTACATTTTAAACCCCATTAAGGGTTGTTCCACGGCGTTTTTGGGTCATGTGAACAAATGTTTTAGTTTGGGGTTTTTTGGCCCTTTTTTTAAACAGACCTTAACTGTATCAAACAATGAGCATTGTGTTTTATGCTGCTTGCAATGTAAAACGCGTATTGGGGCTTCAACGAGTGATCGCCGATGCTCTTTCGATCCGTTCCAAAATTAACTTCATTTTTTTGGTCTCAAAGACGCGCAGGACCCTATTATAAATATAGGAGCATCCTGCTGAAACCAACACCATCCAAACACAAACCTGCATTTGGGTACTGTTGGATTTGTTTAGAAACCATCGCCCTTGCGTTTTTGGATACGGGTTTTCGGTCCCAAAAACGGATCCAAAATGCTGTGTGAACAATATAAACATCACCTTCTGTTCGGATGACATGTGCCCTGATTTCAGGCTTCTTATACAACAAGGGGTCTAGAGTAGCCCCAGGGCTGACAGCAGACGTTCCCGGCTCCATCTGGTCACTGGGGGTCCCCCACCACCTATGGAGCAGGGCAATGCCCCTTTTTTATGTGGGTACGGACCGCGACAATCAAAGGGTTTTAAAGGGGAAGATCGGGGGTTTCCTCTTTTTTCCAGCCACTTCAGAACTGCCCTAGAAACGGAGCTGGTAACTACAGCTCTATTCCAAAAACAATGCGGCAAACCGGGAGCGAATACCCCTTTCTACAGCGACTCTTTTTGTGTCACTCAGAAGAACAACCCGTATCCCGCCGTCAAAAGGGGTTGAAATGTCATTGATAATGGAGCCCAAGGGGGGTAAATTGTTTTTTACAACCTTCTTGCAACCCTCAACTGAAGACATGAGTCATGGGACGGGGGGGAGCTTCCCTCAACATATTTACATCAGTACTCCAGACCAATACTATGTATACAGGGGGGCCATCAGCTGTGATTCACAATAAAGGCGGGGCGGGAAACCTGAACACCGTTACATCATAAACACTACGGAACCTTTTGAACCAGACAGGAATGTACAAGAGGACCTCCCTCTCCCTCCTGATTTTCCAAAAATAACAATACAAATTTAAAAACGCTACATATGTGGTTCTTCAATTTTTTCTCCTGGAAATGTGTAAAAACATTGACAAGGTGTTTAATTTTCATTTTTTAAGGTGTGTCCTAAAATATTCTTACACGCTGAAAGGGCAACGTCAGACTGTGTAGGGGAAAACCTATTGACAGAAATAGTCCACCCATTGTCCCAGGTTCACCCCAATTTTTTGTTATTCATACATTTTCCTTTAGGAATTACAGAGGGAACACACCCACACAAAATCTAACTCTGCACCTCATTTACTCTATCATGATGATAAGACAAAAATAAATGGTTTTATAATTTTTTTATGATGATTGATGAAAATGGGCGATATTTGGGGGAGATAATACATAGGCGCAGGTATAACGGGGCCCCCAGTATAGGCGCCTTTTTAGTCTGAAAACTGGCGCATCCCTGTTCCCTATTTTTTAAAACCCTGCGCACCTCAATATCAGTGGGATTTTCGAGCACCCGCGGCTCTTTTTAATGCCCCTGAATCGGGGGGGGCGCTGGAGGCTCATACAAAACCGTACGAAGCTACACATTTATGGGCTTTTGAAGGCAAATCCAGGCACATTACTGCTTTAAAAATGGTTTACCTGACCTGAATTTTCCTTTAAAGCCAGAAAGTGCAAACTATGACCCGCAAGAAAGGTTCATAGATTCAGGGGCTTTCTACCTACTAAAGGCGGGGAAAAAAATGGCCCCCTAGCTCCAAAAATCTACTGTCGCCCATATTTTTTTTGACAGACGATAGGTAGATTTGGGCAGGGGGAGGGAAAGGTTTTGGGGATAGAGGAGCTGAAACAGGTAGAGGAGTAATTTGGGCGGCGACTGACGGACTCAGATTATTTCTAAAAGGAAGGTCCAACATTTATGAAATAACAAAAGGGGATGAAACAGAGAAGCCCAGACCAGGAAAAGGACACAGTAGGAGCCTAAGACACAGAGCACTTCCTCCCCCCTAACTGCAGACCCTCAAAGAAATTTTCAGCTCTGCCCGGGTCCTTAAATAAGGTATGTGATTCATAAGAACTGGGCGGGGCAGAACTCAGGTAAAACGTGACATCAGCAATTAATAACTAATGTATGCAGAGGGGCGTCAGCTTGTTCAAATAACTGGGGGGCTGAAAGCCAGAATTCCATTACATCACAGGCAGCAATGGATGATGGTGGATGGATGGATTTTATAGAATGAAGAGAGAGATTGCCAGAATGATGGATAGTTTGCTGAAAGGATATATTAGAGAACAATAAACCCTTAAAATTTTTGTGTCAGTCCCAAAGAATTTCATAATATTATATAATCTTACCCATAAATGGGGAGAGGCTGGAATTGTCTCCATATAAAATGTCAAAAGCCCCAGGAAGTGAAGACATCATGTGGCCATATTATAAGGCGGATGACAAACCCCAAAAATAGTGAACCCAATATTTTCAGTAATTAATAATTTAAAGAGTTTATAACAACACAGAAAAAAATAAGAACCTGCCCAAAGGGAAATACAATCAAGATATCAAAAAATAGGGTCCCAGGTTTAGGGAAAATGGGGGTCCTTTTTGACAAAGGGTTTCTGTAACCCCTAAGAATTCAAAGAGGGAAGTTGCCAAAACCCCTTTTCCCTTTTTTGTTTCATTTTTTTTCCCCTTTCCCCCTTCCCAAAAGCCATAAATGTTTTACTTTTTTTTACAACATAGGGCCCTAAAAGGGCTTTCTTTTAATTGTATTTTTTGGTATAATTTAAAGTCTTTTGTTACCATTCATTAACCCTTTTTAGGGGTAAAATGTCAGATTTTTTTGGAAAGGGTTTCCCGTCGCGGAGGTTTTTTTGGACGGGGGTTTCCCCGAGGTTTTGCTATAGGATTTTGTAGGGTTAATGTTGAAGGGGGTTTATAGGGTCAGCTGTCCCCGTTTTTTTTGTATTTCACTGCTAAGGGGGGGGAACAAAAAAGCCAGGCCCCAAACTAATTTTTGGGTGGGGGGCCCCCAACCCCCCTACCCCTGCCCACCTCCCTGACCACGAACATTTACCAGGACAGCTGTTTGATAATTTGAAATACAAAGGGGAAAATTCCCCCATACATATCACCACATACTGCTACCAAACAAACCACTAACCAAGACCAACATTTCTAATAACCATATTACTAGGAACCTATTATAAAACCCCCAGAACATGACCACAAAGTGACGAATAATACCCCTTTACATTACGATCATCACAAAGACCAATAAACCCCAATATAGGACCATAAAAAGTGGAATACTATTACACAAAGGGTCTGCAGACTGTATATTACCTCCATACAGTGACCATATAGTGGTAGACACAGTGTACACAAGCGTCTTGCAGACTGATAAATCAACCTCCAAACAGTGACCGTATAGTGGTTAGTTTTCAGATACACAGGTGCTTTGCAAAATAGTTTACTTACATTTAGGGCCTCACAGGTGACGTCTTGTCAGAGGAGACGTGCACTTCTCATTTTCTACTCTATTCGGTCCCCAGACCCTCCATGATGACTTCCTCCAGGTACCTCCACGCGTCCCTGTAGAATTTACAACACAAACACCTGAGACTCCTCACTTTTTAAAATAATTTTCCCAAGTGAGTGCCCACTCACCCTCCATATACAAACTCCCCATTTATAATGGCCAAATGGGTAAGATTCCCCCTGTATTTATGGGGGCCCCCAGTTGGTATGTAGGTACAACGGGGACCCCGGTGCGGTAGCTAGGCATCGACCAGGGAAGTAGCTAGGTAGCGTTGGGGAGACAGTAGGTAGTTCGGGCCCCGGGCGGTAGTTTACGGGCCAACCATAGCTAGGTTAGGAATGGGGCCCCCTGTAGCTTAGGCCACCCATGTAGAGGGTAGAATAGGTGGCCCTCTGTATGATTAGTGCCTCGCATTGTAGGCAGTTAAAGTACCCCCAGTAGATTACGGATGCCCCTTGTAAGGCAGCATAGTTCCCCCCCTGTAGATTACAGCCCCCTTGTAGGCAGAATAGTCCCCCCCCCCTGTAGATTAGAGCCCCCTTGTAGGACATAATATTCCCCCCTGTAGAGATAGGGCCCCCTGCTAGACAGAAAGTCCCCCTTGTAGGCAGCATAGTTCCCCCTGTAGATTAGAGCCCCTTGTAGGCAGAATAGTTCCCCCCACCCGTAGATTAGGAGCCCGGACTTGTAGGGGCAGAAGAGTCCCCTTTGTAGATTAGGGCCCCCTGTAGGCAGAATAAATCCCCTTGGTAGGAGCATAGTTCCCGCCCCCTGTAGATTAGAGCCCCCTTGTAGGCAGAATAGTTCCCCCCCGCTGTAGATTAGAGCCCCCTTTTAGGCAGAATAGGCTTCCCCCCCTGTGATTAGAGCCCCTTGTAGGCTGGAATAGTCCCCCCACCCTGTAGATTATGAGCGCCCCACTTGTATGCAGAATACGTCCCCCTGTAGATTAGGTGCCCCCTGTAGGCAGAATAGTCCACCTGTAGATTAGAGTACCCCCTGTAGGCATTAGTTCTCTCTCCCCCCTAGGGCCCCCTGTCGGAATAGTCCCCCCCCCCAAGCATTAGGGCTCCCTATAGGCACAGTTCTCCCCCCCTCTTTTAGGGCCCCCTGTAGGCATAGTTCCCCCCCCTTTAGGCCCCTGTATGGGTATAGTTCTCCCCCCTTTAGAGCCCTGTAGCGGTATGTTCTCCCCCCCCCCTTTAGAGCCCCTGTAGGTATAGTTCTCCCCCCCTTTAGAGCCCTACCCTGTTTTTTATAGTATAGTTCTCCCCCCCTTTAGAGCCCCCTGTATGTATAGTTCTCCCCCCCCCTTTAGAGCCCCCTGTAGGCATAATAGTTCTCCCCCCCCTTTAGAGCCCCTGTGAGGTATGTTCTCCCCCCTTTAGAGCCCCTGTAGGATATAGTTCTCCCCCCCTTAGAGCCCCCTGTCAGGTTATGTAGCTACCCCCCCTTTTGGAGCCCCCTGTAGGTTTTTAGTGCACCCCCCCTTCCTTTTAGAGCCCCTGTACGGTATACTTTCCTCCCCCACTGTAGGTATAGTCCCCCATTCCCCCTTTGAGGGCTCCCCGTAGATCATTCACTTACCAGGCCGCTCTCCCCAGCGTCTCGTGCTCTCCCAGCCCCAAAGCCAGTTGCTTTAGGCTTGGGGCTGAGGACTTGATCTCAGGCAGGCGCCAGATGACGTCACTCAGCCGGCGCCAGCCCATGTGAGCGAATGTACGGCAGGGGCAGGGAACGCACAGCTCTCCATGCCCTGCCGTTTCATCTTAATTGCTTATGCGCGTCGCACGGACAGTGCATTACAATTTAAGAGAGAGGTCCTCTGTGAAGCAAGGGCCCCCGCGCAGCTATGCACCCGCCGCAGTGAACTGTTGTGTTCACCTGCCGACGGGCCCCAGGAGCGGCATCTCCGGGTAGCAGAAGGTGATAGCAGCTGCCCCGGGGCCGAGGGGCCCCCCCCAAGCCACCGGACCCGCGTAGCAACTGCTACCCATGCCTACCCCTGTGCATTACGCCCTTGCACTGGATGTATATGGACAAGGATACCAATATTATTGATACTTGTGTTGTGCGTGGTCTTGCAGAACTTTATCAGTTGCTATAAAAACCACCATAGGTCTTTGGACTACAGATAGCTAACATTTATTGTAAATTTGTGCGATTTATTACATTAAAAGATTGTATGAGTGTCTGTCATTATTTCATGTCCATGATTGTGGTATTGGTCTGGTTTGGATGTATTATTCAGTTGACTATTAACGGTGTGATATGATGGGCATGGTGTGGTAGGTATTATTCATTCACTATTGTGGTAATATGTGGACATGGTTGTTTAAGAAAGGGTATTATTCAGTCACTTTATGGTAGTGATATGTATTCATTGGTGTTGAGGTATTATGAGTCACTATTGATGTGGTTGTGATATGTGGTAATAGTGTGGAGGTATTCGTCACTTGTCGGGGGTGATATGAGGTCATGGTGTGGGCAGACATTATGTAGTCACTATGTGCTGGAGATTATGTGGTCCATGATGTTGAGGTATTTTCAGTCTCACTATGTGGTGGTGATATGAGATCATGGTTTGTAATATTATTCCGGGTACTGTGGTTATATGTGGTAATGGTATAGGGTTATTATTTAGTCACTGTGTGTGGTGATATGGGGTCATAATGTGGTTGTATTATTTTAGATCTTGTATAGTGGTATCATTATTAGTCTTGGTTTTGTCAGTAACAATATGGTGATATTTACCCCTGTTATAGCGGTTATTATGTGGTCATGTATGACCCTTATATGGTGGTATCATCCATAGAATATGTCTCACAGCGATTTGTATGGGGTTTTATGTACAGGAGAATTGCAGTACTTTATATAATTACATCTTTATCAGGACCCCAGTAACGCGCTGTTGTGTTGGGTGCTGGTCAGCTGGAGGAGGCATGATTCTGTTTTGTTATTTCTTGTTTTTTAAGGTGAGGTGTGGTTAGAGATATGTCCTACTGGGAGTCATGTGTGTGGGTGTGATTAGAGGCATGTCCTCGTGTAATGTCATATATTTGGGTTAGGTTGGAGACATGGCCTGAAGTGTCCCTCTTTGCCCTCTCTAAAAGTTGGGAGGTATGGGTCTGCTATACCACCATCTATGCTCGCGGTGGCTCAGAGGATCCACACCAAGCACCTGGCGTCCACAGTGTCAGTGCGTATTGACACTGCTGGTTGTTACAGTATCGAAATTGGTAACTGTGTTGCCCCTCAGAGTAAAACTAATGTTACATATACTGCATGGTAAGCACTGTAAAAAATAAAAAAAAACACTACCAGAATTGCAGTATTTTAATCCTACCTCCCAAAAAATGGATCAGAAGGTGATCAAAAAGTCATTTGTCCCTCAAAATGATACCAATAAAAACTTCAACTGATGCTGCAAAAAATAAGTCTCTACAGCTCCATGTACAGAAGAATAAAAAAAGTTATGGTTCTCAGACTTCGGCGATGAAAAAATGTGTTTTCTTTTTTAAATAAAGGTGTTTTTATTGTACAACAGCAGTCAAAAATAAAAAATATGTAAATTGGGTATTACTGTAATCATGACAAAGGTAAATGTAACATGTCATATATACCATGTGGTTACCACTGTAAAAAAATAAAAAAAAAACACTACCAGGATTGCTGTATTTTGTTCATCCCACCTCCCAAAAACCTTGATAAAAAGTGATCAAAGTATCATATGAACCCCATAATAGTATCAATGAAAACATCTACTCAGCTTGCAAAAAACAAGTCCTTAAATAGCTGTATACACAGAAAAATCAAAGTAGTAAAACATACAATATAAATTTTTTATTATTTTTTTATTTTACCGACCCGCATAGAAAAGTTATCATGTTATTTATATTGCACAATGAACGTTGTAAAAATGAAACCCAAAAAACAATGGCTGAATCACTGGGGTTTTTTTTCCCATTTTCACGGCCCAATGCTAAAAAAACATTGATTCAAACCTTGAAACCTGTGGATTCAAAATGCACAATACAACCCTAGATGAATTTCCTGAGGGGTGTTGATTGCAGGCCATAATGAAGGGTGCATAGCACCTGAAACCCGGCAGCCACTGCTTTGTCTGTCATTTGCTGTATTATGGATTTTATTAATATTTTGGAATAAATACAACATTTTTTGAAAGATGCTGGAATACCTTTGATCCCTTCTGTTGATTCCAAAATGGAATCAAACCTTCTGGAAGGTTTTACCTGTTCTGATACTTCGAGGCTTTGCAAATGAGACATGGCACCCACTAAAATCTTTATTCCAAAAGGCAGATAGCGTGCCTCCCCTTTGTACGCCTTGCCATGTGCCCAAACTGCATTTTACACCCATATATAGGGTATTGCTGTACTTGGAAGAAATTGCATAAAATATTTTGGGGTGTTTTATTTTCCAGGATTCCTTGTGAAAATTAAAAATTTGCAGCTAAAGTTGTATGTTATTGGAAAAAAATAAATGTTTAATTTTCACAGCCTAAACCTGAAAAAATTTGTGAAAGACCTGTGGGGTCAATATATTCAATACACCCCTGGATATATTCCTGAAAGGGTGTAGTTTTCAAAATTGGGTCTCTATGGGGTGTCCTTATTAAGCTTTATATCGCCTACAAACTTGAAATGGTGCCTAAAAAAATCCTAATGAAAATGAGACCCCAAAATCCAGTAGCTGCTCCTCATATTCTGAGGCTTGTGGTTGAGTCAGCGTACTATGGCCATATATGGGATATCTCTAAAAATGGCAGAATGGAGGATTCGATATTTAGTTGTGTTTCCCTGATCACATCTACTGTGTTCCAGTGAATAATGGATAAAAATGGATGAAAATCTGCAGAAAAAAGTGAAATTTTGCTTACACTTTGCTTTAATTCCTGTGACACACTTAGAGGTTTAACAAGCTTCCTACATGCTGTTTTGAATACTTTAAGGGGTGCAGCTTTTTCTATGGAGTCATTTATGGAGATGCTACCATATAGACCCCTCAAAGCTACATCAGAACTGGACTGTTCCCTTAAAAATTCTGTAGCGGCTTCAAAGGTTCCTCCCAAAACATCTAATACCACGCCCACACCAATCAGGCTTCGTGGCAGATTGACGTTCCTGGTGGAGTGTCTGAGTGGAGACCTCGGCAATCTTAGCCGCACAAGAGCCGTATCAATGTTATTGAGCCTTGATGCACAAAAAGCCGTTGACAAAGTGTTTTGGCCTTTCCTAGCTAACACCCTGAAGAAACGAGGCTTTAATCAAACCTTCACCAATTTTATAGACCTCCTGCACCTGAATGCCACAACGTCTATAATGCTAAATGGTCGACCATCCCCTATTATAGACCTATTCAGAGGTGCCAAACAGGGATGCCCTTTATCACCTATCCTTTTAACTTATCATTAGATCCTTTACTATATCACATCACTCAGTCCACCGTGTTTCCCAGAATCACCAAGGACGGTCAGGAATTAAGGCTCTCGGCTTTTGCTGATGACTTACTGTTGATGATAGCAAATCCTAAACAAAATCTAGCGGCCGTCTTTGGTGAGGTTAGGGAAATAGGTGACCCTCGGGCTACACCATAAATATTGACAAAAGCGAAGGTCTCATTTTGAAGGGCCCAGCACAGCCGCTATGGTCCTTGACATATCCTATTAGGTGGTGTACGAGAAGTCTTAAATACCTCGGAGTCTTTCTGCCAAGGAGCCTGCCCCAACTTTATTCGGAAAATATTGATAGACACATCAACTCCCGACATTGAACTCTAAAAAAATGGGAAAATATTCCACTATCTTTCGTTGGCAAAACCCACCTTTTAAAAATGATAGAAGTCCCAAGATTGATGTATTTATTCCATATGCTCCCCATTTATCTCAGGCCACGAGAAGAGAAATTGATCAACATGGCATATAGAAGATTTATCTGGGTTGGAAGGAAGGCGCGTATCCCATTCCATATTCTACAGCAGCATAAGTGAAACAGAGGGTTGGGGTTTCCAAACATTAAATATTATAACTTAGCAGCACTGAGCATCCGGACTATTGGCCAATTAGAAAAACTCACAAACCATACTCTTTTGCGGAACTCTGAACAGTCTTCCCAAACATTAACTTCCCATTCTTTAATTACCGGGTTTAGTTTATTTAAAAAAAGGGTTACAAATAAAAATTAACCCGGAGACGGACCCGAATTTCACAAGAGTTCTTTTAAATCCACCATCCCGCCGTGCACATCTATCCTTCTACAAAGCGTGAAAAAATGAAATACACCACAAGATCCCAACTAACAAGATGGCAGGAAAAGACCCCCCTAACCCAAATTATCCCACGGCCCCGAAGGATCAATAAGTTTTCTCCCCCAGCTCGATACAGGGAAATGGCCTTGAAACTTATGCACAACGCTTATCTTACACCCATAAAAGGTCACAGAATGGGGATCTAACCCTAGTCAGTATTTTTCTGTTCTTTCCCCCAACCACGTTTATCCTGCAGTGCCCAAAATCCAAATATTTTTGGGAAAAATAAACTTATTACGGCTTTTTGATACAAGATTTTACCTTATCAGCACCATGGGCACTATTCGAACACACGGGCGGAGATACTTTAAACCACACGCAAGGATAGACGTGTTTTACACGTAATGTCAGCAGCTGCGAGGAAGGCTGCCTTCAGGATGGATCAACCACGCCCCTCATAAAATTATTTTTGGGTAAAAGTTTTTTTTTCTTTTTAAGGGGTGGGCTTGATCGATACATCAGCATAAAGAAAAGAAAGTGAAGCACTTTTTTGAGCTATGGGAAAAGTTGATCAACACATTACCCATGGCAGCAAAGGAAAATCTCCGAGCCAGTTTTGGAAACACTGGTTGGTATGGAACCGATTCAAATACAAAGTAGCACCAATCAATCCACAGACTCCTATATAGAAAATATACTTATGGAAGAAACATCTTATTTGCTCAGACAGCACCCATAGAACGCTTTCCCTGGATAACAACACTGTTTAAGATCCCCAAGGTGAACAGGATAGTGTTCCCGCACTTTTGAAGAACTAAGGCCTCGACTGATTCACATGCCGGCCATGCGGGGTGGATCGTTGTCCCTCAACCACCTTAACATTTTCCATGGATCTCAGACATCCCGCAGATACAGAGGAAAGACCTTATTCAATAGATACAGTGCCTTGCGAAAGTATTCGGGCCCCCTTGAACTTTTCAACCTTTTGCCACATTTCAGGCTTCAAACATAAAGATATAAATTTTAAATTTTTTGGTGAAGAATCAACAAGTGGGACACAATTGTGAAGTGGAACAAAATTTATTGGCTATTTTAAACTTTTGTAAAAAATAAAAACTGAAAAGTGGGGCGTGCAATATTATTCGGCCTCCTTAAGTTAATACTTTGTAGCGCCACCATTTGCTGCAATTACTGCTGCAATTCGCTTGGGGTATGTCTCTATTAGTTTTGAACATCGAGAGACTGAAATTCTTGCCCATTCTTCCTTGGAAAACAACTGGAGCTCAGTGAGGTTGGATGGAGAGCGTTTGTGAACAGCAGTTTTCAGCTTTTCCACAGATTCTCGATTGGATTCAGGTCTGGACTTTGACTTGACCATTCTAACACCTGGATACGTTTATTTGTATTGTAGATTTTTCTTTATGTTTGAGATCATTGTCTTGTTGGAAGATAAATCTCCGTCCCAGTCTCAGGTCTTTTGCAGACTCCAACAGGTTTTCTTCCAGAATGATCCTGTATTTGGCTCCATCCATCTTCCCATCAATTTTAACCATCTTCCCTGTCCATGCTGAAGAAAAGCAGGCCCAAACCATGATGCTGCCACCACCGTGTTTGACATTGGGGATGGTGTGATGAGCTGTGTTGCTTTTACGCCAAACATATCGTTTTGCATTGTGGTCAAAAAGTTTATATTGGTTTCCTCTGACCAGAGCACCTTCTTCCACATGTTTGGTGTCTCCCAGATGGCTTGTGGCAAAGTTTAAACAAGACTTTTTATGGATATCTTTGAGAAATTGCTTTTCTTGCCACTACTTTCCATAAAGACCAGATTTGTGCAGTATACGACTGATTGTTTTCCTATGGACAGACTCTCCCACCTCAGCTGTAGATCTCTGCAGTTCATCCAGAGTGATCATGGCCCTTTTGGCTGCATCTCTGATCAGTCTTCTCCTTGTTTGAGATGAAACTTTAGAGGGACGGCCGGGTCTTGGTAGATTTGCAGTGGTCTGATACTCCTTCCATTTCAAAATTATCGCTTTCACAGTGCTCCTTGGGATGTTTAAAGTTTGGGAAATCTTTTTGTATCCAAATCCGGCTTTAAACTTCTCCACAACAGTATCACGGACCCGCCTGGTGTGTTCTTTGGTCTTCATGATGCTCTCTGCTTTAAACAGAACCCTGAGACTATCACAGAGCAGGTGCATTTATACAGAGACTTGATCACACACAGGTGGATTATATTTATCATCATCAGTCATTTAGGACAACATTGGATCATTCAGAGATCCTCACTGAACTTCTGGAGTGAGTTTGCTGCACTGAAAGTAAGGGGGCCGAATAATATTGCACCCCCCACTTTTCAGTTTTTATTTTTTTACAAAAGTTTAAAATATCCAATAAATTTCATTCAACTTCACAATTGTGTCCCACTTGTTGTTGACTCTTTGCCAAAATGTTTTAATTTGATATCTTTATGTTTGAAGCCTGAAATGTGGCAAAAGATTGAAAAGTTCATGGAGGCTGAATACTTCCGCAAAGCACTGTAGGGGATATGGTGAGGGCGGGGGACAGTGTAGCCACAGGACGAGGAGTTTTTTTGGAGCATTTGACGGGCATCACAGCCTGTCTGTAGTCTTTAAAAATAAAAGTAACTTCCGTTGTATGGTATAAAGACAATAATGGAATACCTACCTGTCAAATTCAGTTATATGTATATCACATGTATGTACCACAATTTATTGTTCATGAATTTTTATGTCTATGACATTGGAAGTTTTAATAAAAATACGTTTCAAATATCAACCTTCCCATAAAAAAAAAAAATTCTGTGGCAGATTTTCTTGAAAAAGTGAAAAATTCATACATAATTTATAATCCCCCTTATGGTGTACAAAATTTAAGACATTTAAAAATATAAAGTAGTGTAAGGCAGCAGCTAGGAAGGTCTATAACAGAGTATATGTCCAAGCACAGTTCTTCACATGTACAGTTGAAATCAGAAGTTTACATACACTATATAAAAAGACACATATGCAGGTTTTTCTCACTATCTGACATGGAATCAGAATAAACCTTACCCGTTTTAGGTTAATTAGGATTACCAAAATTACTTATATTTGCCAAATGCCAGAGAAAAATTTTGAAGGCATTTTTATTACTTTCTGCAAAGTCAAGAGTCTACAAAAACTAGGATTACTATGCCTTCCAACAATTTGGGACCACCCATATGATGATGTCATGTTTTGGAAGCTTCTGATAGGTTTATTGGCAACATCTGTGGATTTATTTTTTAAGCACACCAAAAATACACTGCTTCTGTGTGTAACATCATGGGAAAGTCAAAAAAATCATCCAAGATATCAGGAAGATAATTGTCTACTTGCACAAGTCTGTATCATCCTTGGGTACAATTTCCATATACCTGAAGGTGCCTCATTCATCTGTACAATTATATGCAAGTACAAACAAGATGAGAATGTCCAGCCATCATACCGCTCAGGAAAGAGATGGGTTCTGTGTCTCAGAGATGAACGTGCTTTGGTCCAACATGTACATATCAACCCAAGAACAGAAGAAAAAGACCGTGTGATGATGCTAGAAGAAGCTGGTAAGATTGTGTCATTATCCACAGTGAAAAGAGTACTATATCAATATGGGCTAAAAGGCCACTATGCCAGGCAGAAGCCATTACTCCAAAAGAAACATTTAAAAGTCAGATTAATGTTTGCAAATGCACACAGGAACAAATACTTACGTTTTTGGAGACATGTCCTGTGGTCTGACGAAAATAAAGTTTAACTGTTTGGCCATCATGACAATCGTTACCTTTGGAGGAAAAAAGGAGAAGCTTGGAAGCCTAAGAACACCATCCCAACTGTGAACCACGAGGGTGGCAGCATCATGTTGTGGGGTTGTTTTGCTGCAGAAGGGACTGGTGTACTTCACAAAATAGGTGACATCATGAGGAAAGAAGATTATGTGGCAATACTGAAGCATCAGCCAGGAAGTTAAAGCTTGGGCGGAAATGGGTCTTACAAATGGACAATGTCCCGAAACATACTGCCAACCTGGTTACAAAGTGGCTTAAGGATAACCAAGTCAATGTTTTGGAGTGGCCATCACAAAGCCCTGATCTTAATCCTATTGAAAATTAATGGGCAAAGCTGAAAAGGCAGGTGTGAGAAAGGCGACCTACAAACATGGCTCAGTTACAACAGTTCTGTCAGGAGGAATGGGCCAAAACTCCTACCAACTATTGTGAGAAGCTTGTGGGAGGATATCTAAAACGTTTGACCCAAGTCATACAGTTTAAGGGTAATGCAACCAAATACTATTGAAATGTATGTAAACTTTTGACTTTGCAGAATGTAATACAAATGCCTTTGAAAATTCTTTCTCTCTCGTTATTCTGGCATTTGGCAAATATAAATAATTTGGTAATCCTAATTGACCTAAAATGGGTAAGGTTTATTCTGATTTCATGTCAGATAGTGAGAAAATCGTGCATTTGTGTCTTTTTATATAGTGTATGTAAACTTCTGGTTTCAACTGAACATGGTAAAATAAAGTGCTTAAAAACAAAATCATCTTGTTTATTAGCCCATTAATGCCACAGTCTATTTCTTTTGCTATGTTCATTTTTTCCTCCTCGTCTTCATTTGTGGACCTTTTGCCTTCTCAAAGGAGAGTTGATGCTGCACTGCTGAACTGCTTTGGATCAAAGGGTTAAAAGCTAAGTAGCCTAAGCGAGTATTCTGAGCGTGCGAGTGTGTCTGTTTTGTCTCAAGTGTTGTTTTGCTTAAGTGTGGGACTTAATATTGGGGGAATTTAGATTTGGGGCTTTTAGAAAGGGCAGTATTATACAGATTTTTCATATTTGTATCTATATGTCTTTTTTTTGGTAACATCCCCATGAGTTCCATGTTTGACAATGCTGTCCAGTGCACAACCTGTGCAATGTATGCCATCCTTTAGCAACAGTTCGAGGGTCCATATTGCTGTGCGAGATGTGTGCACACTGCACATTTAGAACCCCGTATCCTGGATCTAAATGAGTAAGTGGCAACACTGAGATCCATTGCCAACTTGAAAGCGAGTTTGCTACTCACTGAGCAATTACTCGCAGGTGTAGATGCTGGGGAGGATGGTAGCATGGAAGTGCAGGAAATGAGGCAGCTAGCTGGGTAACAGTTAGAAAAAAGGGTAGCGGGAACAGTGTTAGAGAGGCTAGTTCTGAACTGGCACACTCCAACAAATTTGCAAGATTGGCCGATGAGGGGGGATGTCAGCTCAGAAATAGCATTGCTGCAGCAAGACACTACCCCTGTCTGCTCCAGTAAGATGGGGAATAGGAGTTCAGGTCAGACTAGACAGGTGCTAGTAGTTGGAGACTCCATTATAAGGGGCACAGACAGGGCAATCTGCCACAAAGACCGGGATCGTCGAACAGTATGTTGTTTACCTGGGGCCCGGGTTCGACATATCGCGGATCAGGCTGACATATTGCTGGGTGGGGCTGGTGAGAATCCAGCTGTCATGGTGCACATTGGCACCAATGACAAAGTTAGAGGTAGGTGGAGTGTCCTTAAAAATAATTTCAGGGAAATTATCCTTCAATAGAGTTTTTTGTCATGGAGCCACAAAAACACTGAATTTGAGGAAGGCTAATTTTATCCTGCTTAGAGAGGCCCTAAACCGTATTGACTGGGACAAGGTGTTTAAAAATAGCAGAACAAAAAATAAATGGGAGATCTTTAGAAACATCTTAGGCGCCCACTGTGAGAGGTACATACCATATGGTAAAAAAATAATTAGAAACAGGAAAAACCCAATGTGGATCAACAGAGATGTAAAGGAGGCAATAAAAAACAAAAAGAAAGCGTTTCAGCTACTAAAACAGGAGGGCAGTGAAGAGGCGCTAAGAAGCTATAAGGAAAAAAATAAAATATGTAAAAAAAATGATTAAGGCAGCAAAGCTGGAGACAGAAAGACGTATTGCCATAGAAAGTAACACTAACCCCAAAATATTTTTTAACTATATAAATAGTAAAAAGATTAAAAAAGAAAATGTTGGCCCTTTAAAAAGTACTGAGGGAGAGACTATAGAGGGCGATGAGAAAAAAGCAAACCTATTAAACTATTTCTTCTCCACTGTATTTACCGAGGAGGATGAGCTTCCTGTTGATGAGCAAAGGGAGGAGGTAAATTCCAACTTAAATGTTTCTTGTCTAACCCAGGAAGAAGTGCAGCTCCGCCTTAGGAAGATTAAAATAGACAAATCCCCAGGCCCTGACGGTATACACCCACGTGTCCTAAGGGAGTTAAGTAATGTGATAGATAGGCCCCTATTTTTAATATTTATGGACTGTATAATAACGGGGTATGTCCCAAAGGATTGGCGCATAGCAAATGTGGTGCCAATATTCAAAAAGGGGTCAAAAAGTGATCCTGGAAACTATAGGCCAGTAAGCTTAACCTCTGTTGTGGGTAAAATGTTTGAAGGTTTTCTAAGAGATGCTATCCTGGAGTATCTCACTGAAAATAAATGTATAACGCCGTTCCAGCATGGGTTTATGAAGGATCGGTCCTGTCATACTAATCTCATCAGCTTCTATGAGGAAGTTAGTTCTAGACTGGATCGGGTTAGGCACTGGATGTCATATATTTGGATTTTTCTAAAGCATTGATACTGTTCCACATAAAAGGTTGGTAAGTAAAATGAGAATGCTTGGACATGGGGAAAATGTGTGCAAGTGGGTAAGCAACTGGCTCACTGATAGAAAACAAAGGGTGGTAATTACCGGTACATACTCGGACTGTTACTAGTGGGGTACCACAGGACTCAGTAATGGGCCCTATCCTTTTTAATATTTTCATAAATGATCTTACACAGGGATTGCACAGTAGAATATCGATCTTTGCAGATGATACTAAGCTCTGTAAAGGAATCCACACAATAGAGGATAATGTGTTATTTCAAAGGGATCTGGATAGGTTGGAGGCCTGGGCACAGAAGTGGCAGATGAGGTTTAAACAATGATAAATGCAAGGTATGCACATGGGGAGGAAAAATCCATTACATGATTACATGTTAAATGGAAAAACACTGGGTAAAAGTGACATGGAGAAGAACTTGGGAATCCTGGTGACAGTAAACTTAACTGTAGCAGCCAGTGTCAGGCAGCAGCAGCCAAGGGCAATAGGATCATGGGTTGTATTAAAAGGGCATAGATGCACATGATGGGAACATTATTCTCCCACTATACAAGTCCATGGTTAGACCCCACATGGGAAAATTTTGT